>CATIWQ010681543.1:0-13813 GCA_949673415.1 Euphorbia schlechtendalii
TGAGGCTACCATGTGAATTTTGCAGGAGAAGAGTGGATTTTAGTTCAAGCGTCACAAAGTTCTCTTCTCTCTTTTTCTTTACCAGAAAAATAATAGTTACAAATAATTAATAAATTGTGGATATTTATGAAATTTTATGACACACGTGTCAACTGTATAATTAGGCTGCCCCCTTTAGAGCGGCACATAAGGTGGAATGGAGTAAAGAACATATCAAGCGCATTCTAGGAAAAGTAGGTCTGCCTACTCTACTATGCGCCCACATAAATCAAATGGTACGGAATTGCTTTCTGTAACTAAGAAAAAAAATGTTCTTATCTCAATCTCATTGTTTGCTTGACATAATTTTGTAGTCAAACCATTTTCCATATTTTTTATTTTGCAGAATTTGAAGAGTTTTTTCTTTAATTATTTTCTACATTTTAAATTTCTGATATCAAATTAATATAATAATATTTTATTATTAAATTAATAAAAAGATAATCAAACAAAAAAATAAAATTAATAAAAAAGTAATATTATTTTAAATACATTCAAATGGAAATGAATTATTTTCCATATTTTGGAAACTTCATTTCAAGGATATACCGTAAGTGTAATTGTTAGATTTGAACATTTCTCATGTACATTCCATATTTTGAAGAATTCTTTAAAATTGAAAACCATTGAACTTGTCCTTAACATTTTGAGATCACCTGTATTTTCAAATCATTTCAGTTTAATGTCATTTAATATGATTTTAAATTAATTTATATCATTAGTTCTACAGTTCAGCTGAAAAGTGGCAGAACTTGAGAATATAATTATCAACTGACTGGTAGACTTGTTCGCGTATTTCAATGGGCCGGACTTAGACACCCATTTTTTAAAAAAGTCAGACCCGAACCCGAGCCTTTCAAAGTCCAAAGATTTATGGGTCGGTCTTTGTTTTTATATAAATACCCAAGCCCGGCCCGACAAATAATTTTGTTTATTTATTATATATTTATACATTAAATTTATAATTATTTTAAGATTTTATATTTTATCATATTAAATTTTTATACATGATTAATATAAATGTTACCAAATATTAAAGATTTTAAGTAAACAATGTAATTATATTTAAAATTTAAATATATTTTGACTTATTTTGTATTTTTTCTACTAATTTAATAAAAAATTTATAAAAAAAAATTCATGGGCTTAGGCCTGGTTTGAGAATGACCTTGTTAGCCTGATCCAACCCCGGTCCGAGTCCCAAGTTCTAAAATACGAGCTTAGGTTAACGTTTTTGTAAAAAACCCGTCAAACCCGACTCGAACCCGATCCGTCCCGCCCGACGAATAGGTCTACTGGCTGAATGTAACGTGTAAACTTGAGCTATTTTGAATGCTATAGTTATAAAATAAATAAAGGGGCTAGTTAGCTTGGATATTTTGTTGGTTTGTAAAATCTTGATAAAAATATAGTTGAGTTTGGTTAGTGGTTTGATGCTTTAGTTACAAAATAAATTTAACACGTGCTCTTTGGAAACTATCACGTGTGCTAAAAATTCAATGACGCTATATAATTTTGTTTAATAATTGACTATTATTTTATATTTAGATAAATTTATTTGAGTTTTGTTAAAATTTCTCACTCATTCATAAAAATATATTTAGATTGATTGAAGTTAAGACCTTGCTTGTTTACATGAAAATAATGTATAAGGGAAAATGTTGTGCAAGGAAAAATATTATCCAAGGAAAAATATTATGCAAGAAAATAAAATATTTTCTTATATTTGGCTAAATCATTGTAAAATATTTTCTGATATTTGTTTACAATTCTAAAAAATATTTTCCAACCATAAATTTAACTAAACAAAATCCTACTTTAACTTTTATATATATATATATATATTGTAAAATATGTGAAATAAAGCATAATAATTATTATGTAAAAATTAAATTATATTAAGTATGAATTATATTTTTATAAATAAATAAATGCAAATGGAGGAGATAAATTTGGTGGTGATGGTGGAGTGGAGGAAGAGGTGGTGGCGGGGTGTAGATGTGGTGGTGGTGGGGTAGGAAGGTGGTGATGGTGACATGGTAGAGGAGGTGGCAGTGGTGCTGTTAGTGACAGCAACGGTGTTGAGGAAGAAGTGAATGTGTTGGCGTGAGTAATGGTGTTGGTGGAGGAAGTGGTGGTGATGCGACGGCGGCGGATGAAGGAGGTGGTGGTATTAGTGATCGTGATCATGATAATGGGGTGGAGGAAGTGATGAATGTGTTGATGTGGTGAAAGAAATGGTGGTGGTGGTAGTGAAGGATGTGATGGTGTCCGGGTGGAGGTGGTGGCGACGATGGGTAGAGGAGGATCAGGTGGTGATGGTAAAGGTAGCGAGACAAAGATAGTGATAGATATGTTGGTGTGAGTGGAAGAAGTGGTTGTGGTAATAATGGAAAAGATAAGGTAAAAAAGTAGAAAAAAAATTTTCCCATATTTTTTATGGGAAAACTTTTCTTCATTTACATTACATTTTAATGTTGACTTGCATAATATTTTATTTTGACTTATTTTCCATGTTAAACAAATACAGGAAAATCGAGAAAAAATTTTTCTGCACAATATTTTCATGAAAGCATACGGAACTTAAAACTTGAGTATTTTTATTTGCTCAACTTACAATAACTTTGGCGCTCATTTTCCCAAAATAGTTAATGGTGGATTTGCAAACTTAATATCTAAATGAAATCAATTGAATTCTATTCAATTTATATATACAAATTATAATTTTCACAAATTCTATGATAATTTTATCAATAAAAAACGTCTTTATTACTTTATTCTTTATAATAATTGAATCAGCATTTAACGATTGATCTAATAACAATAAAAAGATAAATAAAAATTAACTTTGTTCAAAACAAAACAAAATCCCCAGTCAATGCTTATAAATATTCATCTAAAATAAAATGAATTCAATTGAAATTTTGGGATAATTTAGTTACCCTACAAAAGTTCCGCTTGGTTGTTCAATTTCAAAAAGCACTTAATTAAGTTTAAAACTCAATTGATTTTTGTTGTTTTGTTAAAAAAAACCGCTAATGTTTCGATCAGCAGCATTTTGGTGCTTTTTAGAAATGATAGTTGTTGCTCAATTTTTTTTACCCTTCTATCCTTAATCATAACCTACAGTATTTCTTTATTTTGCTAATTATTTAAAACATTTTTCTCTTTCTGCCTCTCTTATTTCTTTTAAGTTTAAACCTTTGCAAGTATTATTGATTTTATTTACTATGATTTTTATTACTTAAAGCATTGCTAATTTTTTTTATGTGAGCCACTTATCACTGAAATGGTTATATTAAACCTCTAAAAATGTAATGATATTCTTTTTAATATGATATGATAATTCATCTATAATTTTGTGCTAATTGTTTAATTGATTTAAAAAATATTTACTTTTATCATTTTAACTCTATAATGATAATTGTTAATATTTTTTACCCAACATCAAGTATATAACAATTAGTAATATACAACGAAACAACAATAACAACTTTGTCAACAATATAAACAGAAAATTGGATAAGGATCGCGAATGGCTTTTTCATTTCATATGCCGACAGAAAAGGCAATTTAACAAAATATCGGGGATGCGACGTCGTACGGACATAATTGAGCGTACTTGTATCACCGTGCACGTGGCAGCATGCCACACGATACTCGTTCTTTTGATATTGATATTTGCCCGTGATTGTGATTTTTATTCCTTTGCTTTGCTTTTTCGTGTTTCAAGAGCATTTTACTTTTAATTATACGAAAATAAAAATATAAAAGCAGCGTTTCGTAGACTGCCAGAAATCTTTTATATATGATTCATTGGTCGGCATGCGATATGCAGAATTTGAGGATAAGATAAATGAGTGTTATTGAGCACTGTTTCAAACTTTTTTCACACTCGACTTTAATAATATTGAAGAAAAGACAGTTTCGACTTTCAACGAGCCACAGAAATTCTAATTCTATTAGCAGGGTGAACAAGGAAAATGGAAACTTTTTAATAAGATTAAGCGACAACAGTTCTATTAGAAATATTTCAGATGGAAATTCGTTACAAACAACAATTATAAATTGTAAGTGTAGTTGGCTTGGTCCCATAAGTATAATTATATAAATATATATACAAGAGTTATTATTTATATGTACTTTCTCTCCAACTCTAGTATCAACTATTTCTCTATTTTTTTTATGTAAGATTGGAGATTGTGGTTGTTATGGAACGGACATTTCAACTATTTAGACATCCCGTAATCATAACAAAAGAATGCTCAAAAACCCGAATATTATTAAAGATTAAAAGAAAAGACAATAGTTTGTAAAGAGAAAACTAGTTGAATGTGAAATTATTATCCCCAAGTATCATGTAGTAAAAAACTTAACGAAAATCCGGAGCACCATCCCTAATATATGTTCTTGATTATTTACGTGATTCATTACAAATTTAACATTCTTATGTATATTATTTGCTTATTTTTTCACCGACTCCATAAACATAAAAGTTAAGTAGAGGGAAACATGGCCAAGCAAATTCATGTGTATTATCAATAAATAATTAGAGTTTTTTGGACTAGGTTTGAGTTAACATTTTTATATATAACTTCGTAATAAGATGTACTTTGACGTGATTAGAATAGATATTTTACTGCTTTTTGCAGCTTCATTAGTACGTAAAAAAATGTTTTGTTAACAAACTATTTTGTAGCGAAGTATATAAAAAATAGCTTTAGGTCGCCAATAACATGTGAACAACACAAAATAAACTGGTGCATGCACTAGGAACAATGCAAAAATGTACAAGTTCATAATCATAATATATATGGAAGACTTTTCCAACCTAAAGTCTAAAGGTGGACTGTTTAAGAGGATAGAGATTGATAGAAAGCGAAATAATTAAAATAGTATTAGTGAGATAAAATAAAATAAAATAGGAATGATAAAGTTACGAGAGATATAACTGTAATTTTAGCCCTTTATCCAGTAAAATCTAGCAGTTATTTTATGTATAAAACAAAGCGGGTGAGATTGAAATTGTTACCGTATAGGATATCCCATTAGGAAATAGTACTATTTTTCTATTTGAGGTTAAAGCATGTATTTGTAGTATAGCATACTTATCGTAACTATATACGAGTAAGTATTTCTGAATCGGATTAAATGATGATGAGTTTTATCTCAGACCATGACATTTTTAGCATTTTAATCGTTAAAATTAGATTCATAGTTGAATCAATTAATGATTCACCTAAATATTCCATTATTCGGATCTAGATCTAAACTAGTACCAAACAAATTCACACAATTATTTGTAAGAAAATCGATTTAATTTTAAAATAAAATTTGAATGATTAAATAAGTATTTAGCAAATTAATATGAAAATGCGATAATGCAATAATTCTAGTAATCGATGTCATAATATCAATGTCTTAATGTCTTAGTATAGAAGTTAAAACTTGTAAACTTTAGAACATGCTCCATAAGTGAAATTTTTTTTTATATTTAATATTACAACAATTGGGTACTTTCAAAAACTAAAATGTCCATAAATATATTTTCAATAAGTTAATTATTTAAAATTAAATAATAATTTTCTGTCGAGATGAATACCGAATACAATTTTTTCTTTTAACTTTTTGAGTAGATCTTAATGGGTATCTGATAAGATTACAACAAGAAGTTACTTTCTAAGATATCTGAAACATTGCCCTCCCTAGTTAGTGAATGTTGCATAATTTGACAATGGTTAAATACCTTATGCGTTGGAGATAAAATGACTCCTCCATCTGTCATCCTTGAACTTATTCAAATAACCAATTCCAACAAACTAAACTTTTAAATGTGTTGCTTGAACATATCAGTTTCTAATTGTTTGACTTTTCAAGATGCCACTATTCCCAATGAGAAACTGACACGTAGTATGATCAGGTAAACTAATGTATTTCAGTTAAAAAATTTATTGGAGATAAAATCATCATTACCTTGTGTATTACAGTTGCGACTAGTTAAATTAGATTAGCCATATCTTGATTTCATAGTGTTCTCTCTTAAGTTCTTTGCTAGCAAATCAGACATCTTAGAGAGAACATCGTCAATATAGTAGAGAGAAGCGAGAGAACCTTAATTTTCAATCAAGCACATCTTTTTTATTTTGAATAAACCTTGACAAATCAAGGAATGTTTTTGACAAATCACCAAATGTTTTGGATTCCACTCCGCAAGGAGAAAAACCTGGTACTCCTAAACACAAAGATAAAAGCAGGGACTTCGCCTAAAATTGGCACGGCTCTTGAACCGCAACACAATGTTCTTACGAAATCCCGCTATGCCAGATCACGCCTGATAAACGTACTAAACGATGTAACATATATTTCTTTGACAAGACAACTTCCGGATAACAAGTTTGTTACATTGATACCGAAAAAGACCGAATTTGGTGAAGGAACTGAATTTTTCAAGGGGAAAAACAGGGAATCAGGGAAGCAAACAGAATACCGGAACCCAAAAATCGTTTTTTAATCCAAACTGTTCATTTAGTTCGCAATCTTTTATGTACATCGTCTGTTCAGACTTCAGACCATTCAAAGAACTCTTGATGCGTACCAGTAGTAGAATCTCCATTATACAATGTGACAAATCTTTAAATTGGCTCTTCTTTTGCGACGAAGGAAGCGACACCTGAAATTGCAGTTGATCAGCAACTAGATGCCTGGAACTATCGGATTAGAAGCAAAAGATTTGATCTTTTTTTTTGAAAATTATCGATCGAGAAACTAAAACCATTGGCCTCAAAGAAAGTGCCAAGCAGCCTAAACTTAGAGAACTGGACAATATATTGCCGAAATGTGGAATTACGGTTCGGAAAACAATTGGTTATCATAATGTTGCTCCATCATTTAAAAATTATGTTTTAGAATTTACTACTACACAAAATTCAGATTAAAAAGAAAAGAAAAATGTAAAACCTGCTTAAAGTGCCATCTCAGCCTGTAAGGCAGCAAGTTCGTCTTCTTCAGCAGTGTGCTTTTGAGGAACAGGACGAGCTGTTTGCCTGCCAGCTGGAACATGCACTGGAGCTGTGGTTGCAGGCTGAAGAAGCTGTTCTTCCAGTTCAGCGCCTTCTAATTCTTCAAGTTCAGCCTCCAGTTCATCCTGAAAAATTCAATCATTATATTAGAAAACCCCTACTCAATTTCGAATGCATGTTAGAGCGACAAACAAGTATGAATTTATGTTAGCTTTAAGCTTAACAAATACCTCATCAAAGTCAGCAGCAGAACCGATGGGCGTTGAAAGTGCCTCCTGGATCATTTTCATGTTTTCAGTCTGTTCATTGATCTCATCCATGGTCTTGTCCACATCATCAATGTTACTGCAGGAAATGAAGATCATATAAGAAAATTATGCTAACAGCAAACTATATTGCCTCAGTAACTTATATAGGAAACAAGACACGTTTAATTTTCAAACCCGACAAGGTGAAAAAATAAACAATATTGATAAATGCTGTTCACATGCCAGCCATCATTCAGAAAAACAATAATTTATATACTCCCAGGAGAAGTATTGTTATGCTAATTTTCCGGGAAAAAACAGAGATTCAACATGTTCCAACCAGCACAAGATGTGAATAATTCAAGTGATGAGTCTGACTAGATAATAATATACAAATGCTACTTACGTTGCCTTTTGCATAGCCTTCATCGCAGCTGCTCCAGTCCTCAATGCATCCACAGTTTCCGTGGTTGCTTTTGCACCTTCTAACATTATCATCTGCAACATCATACAAGGTATAATAACAAATCAGCAAAAATAGTAACAAATCATGAAATTAGTAAACTAGCACTTGTACGAGAAAAAAATTACCTGATCATGTATGCGCAGTTGGAAGTTTCCTAGCTGTTCTATTTGCTGTTCATATAGTCTCTTCCTCTTTAGACATTGAATAGCCGCTGCATGACAAAAGTTTAAATTAAATTTTAACCATTATACAAATTTTCTGTACTTTAACTGTGTCCTTATCATCTGCACGCAAAAAAAACTAAGTACTCGCGTTTGCTACAGCTTACAATCAATTAAAGTATTTGAAAGTTACTTGAAGTGTCAAAGAGCTGTTGTATACTGTTAATATCTGTGGTGTAGGATTTACTATTACATCATAATAAGTTTTTCTTTAAAACAGAAAATGGTAGACGTGATTCAATCCCTCGGCATTCCTTAAGGGGGCAGCCCTACTGTAACAGATATTGTAAAGACTAAAGAGTTGAAGTTCATAGAACTGAAACTAAAAACTATTCAAAACCATGAGTTATTATAATGCTAGAACTAAGATGAACTGCTGCAAGTTAATTTGTTCAATACAAAGCGTTGCTAAATCAAAACAGAAAACGAAAGAGTACCTCTTTTGTTCTTGGCTCGAGTGAATTCCCTAGCCTTTTCAACCTCTTGAGAAGCTTTTTTTATAAGCACTTTCTCTTTTTTCTCTAGCATTTCAAGTGTCTAATCAACATACAATAGAGGACACAATATCAGAGCCGGAAAAAAGAATATATATAGAATCAACTGATTCACAAGCTTCCAGAACAAAATTGAATTGTGCAAAATCTGAACATCCATGAATTCAATATATGACAGAGAGCCCTAAAACTGGTTAGTCGTCTTTCAATTTTTCATGATTCCATTCGGGATCCAATAATCTCGAGAGTATTTTTCAAGAAACATCGGATCAGATAAAATCATAAAAGTAACCAAAAAACAAAAACACACGAGAAAAAAAAAATACAAAAATTATAATCCACAAGTAACCTGTTGATTCGTTCATACACATACCTCATTTAATTTGTCTAACGTTGTCAGAGCATTGGCTTCCTGCTTGGGTTTTCCAAAAAGTCGGTTGAACATGGTTGATACTTATCCCCGAGTGAGAGAAGTGCTTCCGATCTCCTAAATCAATAAAATAATCAACGATATCATATCAAATCGAACCCTAGTTCCAAACTAATGATCTGATCTAGCGGAAAAACATTTCGTCAAAATTGATACTAATCGATCAACTAAAACAAAAGAAAGAAAACGATGAAGAGATTAGGACTAGAGAGGAATACCTTGAAGGATTTGATAGGATTGAAGAAGAGAGATCCAACAATTGATGTATAGATTAGGGTTCTTAATCGAACCGGAGAGCGAAAGAGGGAAGAGTTATTTATATTTGGGGATTTATTTTTGATAATATATTTGGGGATTTTGCTTAAGCGTGTTGTTATTGAGGATGGATGCAGAATGAGGAGGAAGCTGCTTTCCGTTTTCTTCACGCCGTTCAAGTCAACATATTACCACGTGGCATTTGTTCTTGCGGGTCACTTTTATGAATAACATAAACATATTAAACCCCGACGTTTACTTAAAAATGTATTTTCGAATTTCAAGGCACATTTTTAGTTATTTTATTTATTTTACTTTTATTTAATGTATATTGAAAATGATAAAAAAGAAATAAATTTTTAAATTAATAAAATTCATAGAGATAAATAAGTATACTAATTGATTTAATTAGAAGAGAAACCGATTTCTTCAGTGATAGTAAATAACAATGATTAAGGATTCACACAAGAGGTATAAAAAGTGAGAGAAGTGCCGCTGAAAGGAACAAACTTTTTTCTTTGCAGAAGTAATGCTGGGATGCTCCTTTGTTGGCATCAAGAAACCAAAAATAGAATAACCCTTTAGAAATAATAACTTTGGGTGATCCTATGAAGGGCGCTGCCTAGAGGTGCAGCAGCTCGAAGCTTTTGTATCAACAGATTTCTTATCAACTTTTTTTCTATTTGGAAAAATTTTAGAGCAGGCGTGTTCAATGATTCCCCATTTTAAAGAAGGGAATAAATACAAGAAATGATTAAATCTAACCATTCAAAAATGAATTTTTCTATATACGGGGAATCTAAAATAGGAAATAATTATTATATTAATATATTTTTTTATTTTGATTTATTTTAATATGTTTGACTTTTTTATTATTGAGAATAGATTTGATGTAAAAAATTAATATAATAATAATGAAATATTATTACTTTATTAAAATCTGAAATAGAAAAGATGGTTGAAAAAAAAATAGATTCTGCAAAATGAAGTTCAGGGAATGGGGTAAGAAGAAAACAGTTGGACTTGTTCTTAATGACGTTTTCAAGTGCTCTAGTTAAAGCGTGTTTTATTTTTCAATTAAAAACAGATAACTTCTCATAATGTGCAAACCAGATTCTTGCATAGTTAGAATCAATTCGAATACCCATTCCTTGATCAAAGAATACAATCAAATTCGCCTTATTGTACTAGTTTAACTGAGACTGCCCCCAAGCAAATTCCGGTAATTAATGTAGAATTGCGGTATAACGAGTAAGTGAAATAAAGGTCAAAATCATTCTAATACATAAATGGTGATAATCATCAAAATAGTGTGATACTTAATATCAGAAGCTTAAACATTGTATGAGATTTCTCAAGACATGAAAGCTAAACAGAATCCACAAAAAAAAAAAAAAAAAACAAACCATAATTCTTCAACTAACTAATTAACATGATGTAACATCTTACTTCTCGGATGAGTTGGGTCCTCTCTTCTTTCCAAATCCAACAACTGTGAATCACAAAACCAGAGAAGCAAAACAATCAAACAACAATTCAAGACATTCAAACAATTCTCAAAATCTTACTACATAATCTGGGCAAAGCATTCAAAGTCAGAAAGATAAGAGCGATCCCAATTTCATAGCATCAAAGCAGTAACAATAAAATGCTCAGCTCATACTGTTGTCTGTAGCACAATTTGATTAGGCATTCTTAATTTGATACATACTAATAGAAGAGCATATTATCTTCATCAACCAAAGTACTGCTCAGTTTAGTTCTACTTCATCAAATATAACTTGTTCTACAATGTGATTCATTTGTAGTTACCAAACATCAGAATAAAATCAGATCAATGGATGACCGGAAACTTGAGTAACATGGAGTTTATGCATAACCCCTAAAACACATTACTTGGGCAGATTCCGCAATTAAAGAAAGATGGAAACTGGTTTCTTTAAATTCAGGAAACCTTTTTTTTTTACAACTGATTTACTTCCATAGCTAATCTTCCTATAATTTCAAACTAAAATCTGTAACCTTTCAATTTAATTTTATGTTCTATTTAGCTTTAATTAGTAGTGCATGTCGCCCAACAATATATATTACAAATCAGAGTTCATTTCAATCCATAACAGAGAAATTTGGCATAAAACTGATTCTCCTCCCATGAAAATTTTATTTTTGTTGTACCAAACAAAGAATGCTCAGTTACTATATGCAATTGATTGACAGGTTGAAACAAACGTTAGATACAAACGTAAATAAGCTTTCAAAATAAAAAAACATGATACAATGGGAGAAGAAAACACCAGTTAGTGATAAAAACGAACGTTAAAACACAGTCAAATGAGATCACTAGATTGCAAACCGTGTTTCGTTTCCTAATCAGTACCAAAATAGAAAAAAGAAAATCCAACGCACTTAAATTGAAACTTCAATCAAATCAGCTACGGATCTAAGACTAACCAACATTCATATACAGCAAAAAGAGAAATCGAAAATACCTGCAGTGACGAAACGGCGGTTGTATTGCATCCTCTTGTGAGCGCGGCCGCGCGGCTTCTTCTTCTTATCCTGCTTGGCCACTTTGGGAGTTTGGCCTCTCACCTTACCAGCACGAGCCAAAGAACCGTGAACTTTACCCATGGCAGCGTAATACTCAGCACTCAAGCTCTAGACAAACGTCGCTAATGGAGGAGAAGAAGATGCGGAGTGCAAAATTTAGGGTTTGGTTTTCGCAACTAATTTATATATCGAGAGGTAGTGGAGCAGTGGGCCGTATTTGATAATGTGATGTAAATTGGGGGAAGAAGTCAATTAGGCCCCTCAATATAATTCTTGACTCTAAAATGTTACTCCATTATTCAAGTTACCAAGTAGGCAGAAAAAGATTTTTTTTTTTTTTTGTGTGCTGGTGTATAGTTAGTTTTCTCATGATCTCTTTGATATATATGTTGTCCAATTGATCTTTGTACTAACTAAATAGATAATTTTATGTCCTAGTGCTATACATTTGTACTATTTTGATCCTCATGGTATGCAATTAGTCTTTATTTTGAACCATACGTGGTAAAAACTATTTTTACAAAATATCACATTATATATGTACTAAAGGAAGAAAAAAGGTAATAAATTAAATAGCACAAGATCCAACTCAGTAACATATATAGGAGAGAGATTAAATGGACAGATTGATCATATCACAAGACCCTAAAAAGTCTTTATGCCTCAAACTTCAAGCTTATCAAATACAACAACTATAAGATAAACACATTAGTGAATGCTTATTCAAATTCATTTAAATTTTCAAGAGTTTTTAATCCATTCTCAAACTTGATAAAATTGTACTTACTTGAACATAACCATACATAAATAAATCAGGAATTCTCTTGGGTTGAAGATTTGAAATGGAAAGTAAAATTATGGGCAATTTACATAATTAGTTTCCAACAATTCATTTGGAAGTTTTACATTCTAAACTTTTCTTAATTACATTTTTATATTCCTCTTTTTTTTTAAATCTAAGTTCTTATTTTTAATTTATCTTACAAACCGTTTATTTTTTCAACATGCCGCTTTAGAATATTTTCTTCATCTTTATGTTTCCCTTCAAAATAAAATCCATGATGCTATACTTTTTCCGAACTTTTTTTATCGATACATATGTATTTTATAGTTCTTTTATAGTTGTTACATAGTTTAAACACACACTTAATTAAATACAAATAAATATAACACAACTATATGAATTTGACATATTACAAGTAAACTTTAGCAAAAATATAACATAATTACATCAATTTGAAATAACTATAAGATAACTATAAAATGCGATTTTGTTATATTGAATATATCTATAAGTAAATTATATGGTAACTATAAGATAACTATAAAATGCGATTTTATTATATAAAAAAATAATTCAAATACAAAAAATAAATAAAAACGCATAAATATTACATGTTTACATTAATTATAAATACTGTAAATAAAGTGAAATAAAATCACTGTAAAAGAAAATACCAAAAATTACTTTATTTAATAATTATAAAATCCGACAAAGTTATCAAAAGATGGTAGAAATGTAAATTCAAAACCTTGATAATACATTTTTTATAATTAAATTAAGTAATAGACAAAAACGTAATAATGTATTTTTGTGTATTTCCCTAAGATTACTTTTTCTCTAATGAATATTATTCTAATCCCTTCTTTTTTTTTAAATGAATAGCTTGAATTTGAAAACTTTTCTGACCTTTGTTGTTAACACTCATATGTATGCATTTGCTCATTTAGAACTACATGGAGCCACCAGTTGGCAATCTCATTGAGTCGTTTTTCAAGCATGAGCAAGCGGTAATAAAGGGAAAAACAAATGCTATTTCCATTCCTCCTTTCTTAGAGCCAGTTTGACTATGCTTTTCTAAAATGCTAAAATGCTAATTTACAAGGTTCTAATTTCAAACCAAAATATATATTGTTCAAAGATAAAATATGTAATTTGATAAAAAATTAGTAAAAACAATTTATTAGAATAACTGCTTTAAAAGTAATACCAGCCTTTAGGCACTGTTCAAAAGGGAACTTTAAACAAAAAAAATCAACAAAATCTTAATCGGCTACGCACACCAGGATTTAGCACAAATGAGATGGATA
>CATIWQ010681638.1:0-33318 GCA_949673415.1 Euphorbia schlechtendalii
AACATTTGTTTTCTTATTTTGGTCAACCCTAACCACGTAGAGGTGAATCCATTGTACAAAGTTTGAGCAAGAACCTACTTTCAAAAATATGTACAAAATATAAATGCATTTTCACTCCTCTAAACTTGGTGGCACAAATAGTTTATTGTTTCTATGAATTTTTTTTAATACATTGCAATTAAACCTGGGCACGAGCCCGTTGACCCACGGAACCCGTCCATGCCCGCTCTTCATGGGATGGGCTTGGATAAGGTGATTGGTGATTAGGCCCGACCCGGCTCGACCCCGGAGCGGCCCGAGTAAAATATATGTTGGTTTTAATAATAAAACCCAAGCCCGGCCCGTCTGGCCCGAAATAATAATTATTATGTTAAAAATATATATTTATCATATACATTTAAAGTAAAAAAAATTATATGGTTTAAAATTTTCATATTTTTTGCTAAAGTTTAACATTTAAACTCAATTTTATGACTTATACTACAAATATATTTGGAATTATTTTTTCACAATTATCTTTTAATAATAAATTTTAATTTTTTTTTAGTTGAAACAATTAATAGTTAGGCCCGCGGGCCAGGCTTGGTTTTGATTATATTATTAAAGGCCCGGCCCGACCCGAACCCGATGTATTTTTTCATGGGTTTGGACCGAGCTTGGGCTATTCATTATTTAGCTAGGCCCGATAAGGCCCGGCCCGGCCTATGCCCAGGTCTAGTTATTATTAACAAGGATATAACTAGTATAGAGGGAGAAATCCTAAAACATAGAGTATGACATTTAAAATGAAATTGCCATTTTCATCGGAAAAATGACACTTACTAAGGAAGTGCGTACATATAAATTATAAATTTTGAGAATCCTAATTCATATTTTACCCATTTCCACATATTCACATTTAACACAATTAACAAAAAGATACGAAAAATCATATAAAAGAAAATATTTACAAAAATTACTGTTAGTGCACACATTTTTTATTTTCACTTTAAACTAATTATTTTTCTTTAGTTATCGTAATAATTCATTAAATGATGAAGAAAAGATAAGATAATAATTGAGTAATTAATCGATTGATGTATTATGCTTATCATATTGACATATTTTATTTCATGAAGTAATTAATTATTTATCAAATCAAAAAAATTAAACAGTTAAAAGAAACGGTACCTTTCCTGAAGACACGTCGTGATCTTGCTGCAACCTGTGGCTGTTGTTCACCATTCACTCTCACTCACTCACAGACAAAAGCTCTCCATTTGCTTCAGTTCTTCAATCCTAGCCAGGGCCACTGAATTTCTTTGATTCGTTGGGATATGCGGTGACGATTCACTGTTTCGTTGCTCTTCTCCTTGCTCAGACTCACCATGCTCACTCAGCCACCAATTTAATCCCAATCTCATTTTGCATTTCCTGATTTCTTTTCCTTTCTTCAAATTCTTCTGCTTTTTCTTACTTGGTAATCTTCGATTGCTTCGATTATGGCTTCCAGAATGCTCAGTGGAGCCGAAAATCTCACTCTCATGAGAGCCACGGCAACCCCTAGAGGGTTAGGGGTTTTGGGCTCTGCTTTTAACGGAAAGCATTTGGGGATTTCCCAATTGAGCTTAATCTCGGGTTCCAGAATCTCCAAGGCGAGAGCAATGACAGCTAAATGCAGCTTATCAGCCTCCAGGCCAGCTTCTCAGCCCAGGTTTATTCAACACAAGAAAGAGGCCTTTTGGTTCTACCGATTCCTCTCAATTGTCTATGACCATGTTATAAACCCTGGTCACTGGACTGAAGATATGAGAGATGATGCGCTTGAGCCGGCTGATCTGAGTGACCGGAATATGATAGTCGTAGATGTTGGTGGCGGCACTGGTTTCACTACTTTGGGTATAGTAAAGCATGTGGATGCTAAAAATGTTACAATTCTTGATCAATCCCCTCACCAGCTTGCTAAGGCTAAGCAGAAGGAGGCCCTTAAGGATTGTAAGATCATTGAAGGAGATGCTGAGGATCTGCCTTTCCCTACTGATTATGCTGACAGATATGTCTCTGCTGGAAGGTATCTCTTCTTCATTCTCATTATCCTTTAATTCATGCAATTCAATTGATACAAACTGCTTTAATGTTGATGGAGAGAGGCTCTATGGAGTGTATAGTCTTGTTAAAGATCACATTTTTGGCCTTTTTATTGATGTATTTGACCGTGATGGATGAATTGTATCTTGATTTATTGAATTTTGACTGACTTTTAACTTACAAATATGGGTTTTTCTCAGTATTGAGTATTGGCCTGATCCACAACGTGGAATCAAGGAAGCATACAGGGTGTTGAAACTAGGAGGGAAAGCCTGCTTGATTGGTCCAGTCTACCCTACATTTTGGCTGTCTCGTTTCTTTGCAGATGTATGGATGCTCTTCCCAAAGGAGGAAGAGTACATCGAGTGGTTTGAAAAAGCTGGATTTAAGAATGTTCAGCTGAAGAGAATTGGTCCAAAATGGTATCGTGGTGTTAGGAGGCATGGCTTGATCATGGGATGTTCTGTAACAGGTGTTAAACCTGCTTCTGGAGATTCTCCTTTACAGGTGAACATTCTTGACTTGACAAGGCAGTTTTTAGCTCATGTATCTGTGTTTAAGGAGATCATTTTCGTTTTTGTAAGTTCACTCAATACTGCCAATGCTTGTCTGTTGAAACCAATAGTAACTAGTTCTTTCAACGGCTTTCAGTTGTGTTCTCTTTATATGCGTATGCCTGCCACAAAATAGCGCCAACTTGTGTGGCATGATGACTCACAAAATTAACACGAACGAGAAACAATCTCTAGATTCAAATGGATAATTTTTATGCTGATCTTTCATATGGGGTTTTTGTTCTTATGTGAAAAAACAAGAATAACTTGCATTGTATTGTTTTAAGGAACTTTTGTTGTGGAGAATAAATTTTTTCAGCATCGATTTGGTTTCTGCTGAATTTGTATCAGGAGACTATACATCTGTTTTGTTGAAATATGGTTACCTGACTAGGAGTTCCTTTCAAAGATTTCGCATGACGGTGTGTGTAAGTTACAGATTCAAAAAGCTTGATCCTGCTAATTATGAAAGTTTTGACTTAAAATTCATAGACCAAAAGTTTTGGGGCAAAAGGACATATGTTCAGGCTTGTGTTTCGAGTAAGCTGATATATCTTTGTGTTGGTGGTACAGCTGGGTCCAAAGGAAGAGGATGTGGAAAAGCCAGTGAACCCATTGGTGTTCCTTGCTCGTTTTCTGTTGGGAGCAATGGCAGCAACTTACTATGTGTTGGTCCCTATCTACATGTGGATTAAGGATCAAATTGTGCCCAAAGGCCAACCTATCTAAGAGATCATGTAGAGACTTGCCTTTAGTTTCGCCAAGTGTGGGTGCTTTGTTTTCGTTTGTCAAGACCGTTTTCAATTGACCAATTCAGTTTTATTGAGCAACCTCATGTAGACATGTTCTTAGATGCCAGCATGATGCAGTTTTAAGATAATTGTTAATCTTTCTGAGATAGCATTTCCCACTCAAATTTCTTTAGTGCAACAAACATGGCCATGCCAACAATTTTTTCACGCATCCTCCACATTGTAGATCTATTTTCATATAATCAAGTTTTCGCCAAGCTTTCCATCAGTAAAAATACCAACACGACATTCACATCGTTCCCCTAATACAGATCTGTTAACAAAATATTTTGAAACTTGCACCTGCACATTGCCTAATGTTGGGACTCTGAATGATTCCCATATTGAATTAGCAACAGAATCCCAACACTTGATGCAAAAACTAGCAGTGTTTGGCTCATGTTTTTGGGAAAAATATTCTAATCACGGCAGAATAATTATAATTTACTAGGGCATGTGAGCAGATGCAGTATTGGAACTCTTCCACCATATAACAGACACGATCGGAGAAAATCCTAGCCAAACAGCCTTTTGATCATATCTAATTAGCACTGACTTGGAGGTACGTCTACATCCCAAGTGGCGCAAAAAATGCAATAAAAATTCCAAGTCATCTCCAGACACACATGGAGACAGGTAAATATGGATAACGAAAACTCGAACCGTGGTTCAAACTGTTCAACTTCCTGCAACTTAGTTCACAACCATTCAAATAGAAAGAAAAAAGCCTACAACAAATTGTGCTCGTCACACATCTGAATGTGAAAAAGGTCCGCAAATTAGTTGGTTCCATAATCAGGGCTCACATCTCCATAGGAGACCAAACCTCGAGAGTTTGATCTGGACTTAGACCGCCTTGCTTTCCTCTCAGGAACAGGAACAGGAGATCTGGATCGAGATCTTTTTCTTTCAGGAGCATCAACTCGGGGTCCTAGGCGAGATTTTAGGCTCTCACCAATGGCAGGTCGCTCCTCTTTAGGACTCTGGCTGCCTCTGTAACCAACTGGACTACGAGATTTGCTTCTACTCGGGCTTCTTCTGTCTCCGTATCTATATCAACAAAATGCTAGTAAGCCGTTATGGTGTTTTCGCTCATCATGTTTGCAAACCTCACAAGTCTGAAACCCAATTCAAAGAGAGTCATTTTCCTTTTCTTATATTAGAGACTAACTTTAAAGCAAAATAGAGACACGTCTGAATTCAGTGCACAACTGTTCCACTGCCTAGTCACTGGAGCAGTTGTCCAAAGTATTTTGTGCTGCTTAGTCTATCCATTGTTGGTTCTAGATTCCAACTTGCTCTAGAGACTAATAAATGGAATGATACAGACTAACTCAAACCAATTATTTGATCTCATCATCTCCATAGAGTATCATTCTACAATGTTCCAATTTTATTTACTTTAGTTCATGAATCCGCCGAATCGTGAAATCGTAAGATTCGGCTGTTACAGAATCGAATCGTAAGATTCAGGGTGTATATAGTAGATTCAGCCCTTAGATTCGAATCAATTTTGGGGTGAACTGAATCAAATCATAAAATTTGTATCGAGAATCGTAAGACAATGATAACTATGTGTTTAGGCTGGAGTAATCAGCAAGCAGGAATCAAACTTAAAGGATAAATCAATGAAAAAAAGAAAAAAGACGCACTCCAAAAAAATAACACAAAAGAAAACAAGCCAAGGAAATGGAAAACCTGGCAGGACTCCTGCCTCTTGGTGGACTTCTATAGCGTCTACGCAGAGACTGGTCAGAATATTTTCTAAAGCTTGAATACCTTCAAAAAAGGAAAAAAGAGAGTAAGTTACACAAATTTCAAGATTTTATAAGCTAAAATATAAGAGCATGACCACAAGATCACCTGTCACGGTTCCTTTCATTATTATTTCTTCCACCGTAATGGTGGGACCTCCTTGTTGATATCTCTGGAGAAGGGGTGCGGTATCGACGTGCAAAGGAAAATCGTTCAGTGAAGCCACGTCCTTTCCTGACACGCTTTGGACCACCATTAGGAGATGGGCTTCGAGAAAGCCGCTGCTCATGGCCAGAGGTACGAGGTTCAGGAGCTTTACGGGAAACATTATCAAGTGGGCTCCTCGAAGACCTTCCCTGCCTCAGCTCGCCAGAAATCCTAGCAGGGCTACTACTGCGACTTCTGAATCTTGGATTTGGAGAGTCCTTTCTAGGACTCATGCTTCGACTTCTCCTGCGACCATTACTAGGCCTTGTTTTGGGACTTGGTGTTACACTCCTATGATTTAGTAGAGTATTCAATTTCGTGTCACAGAAAAACAGTAGGAAATGCATAAGTTGCCAAACATCTAGAGCAGACATGTATGTAAAATTAGAAACCTTGATTTGTTAGCTTTAGGACTGCCGTTAAAGGTTGTATCCAGTTTACCATGCCCATTATGTAAGAGTTCATCATTCTTTGGAGACATTTGACCCTCTTCATTTGATGAGTCGAATCCAGTCCTTGTGTTGTGATTCTTGTCTCTGAAAGCTTCTTTTCCTAGGAGATTGGTTGATGATTTCCTCCCAGATCCTATAACATTGCAAGAAAAAAGCCCACTTATTTCGAAAACCTCAGCCTCTGTTGTGATGTGACCAAATCAATCAATGGAGATAAAAACAGTTACCGAGATTCTCTATCACTTTCTTCTCATCAGCAATTGAATCATCAGGCTTTTTAGCAGATTTGCGACGATCAATTTCTTTTTCACCAGAACTAGTTGTGTTAGTACTGCCTGTATCACTGGCACTCTCCGAACTCCTGAGAGTAAACCAATAGCAGTTGATTAAGGCCCAAGTAACATACCAGCATATAGAAATTCCAAGGAAAAAAGACATGGTGACGAGTCAATAAAAAAAACTACACCATTTTGATTTGCGCCTCGATCGTTTATCTCGCTGGACCCTCTTCCTCTCTTTTCGCCCATTCCTTTGTTTCCTCCCACGGTGACGTTTGTCCCTCCTTACTGCCCTCCTCTTCCTGTGCTTTCCATCACTTGATGATCCAGAACCAGAATCTGATGAATCTGAATCGGAGGAAGAATCTGAATCTGAAGAAGAATCTGAATCATAAGAGTCAGAGCTATAGGAATCAGATGAAGAATATCTCCTCTTTCTTTTTTTTCTTCTATCCTTCAAGGGTTTCTTCTTTTTTCCTAAAGCTTTTCCATCAGAACTATCATCAGAAGCAGGCTTCTTCAGTTTCTTCTTCTTCCCTGCTATACCATATATCGTACATCATGGACCAATATAGTAAGAGCAAGTAACAATAAGACAGTTGCATGTATCATTGACTAAGAAATGCCAAAAACTTACCTGCATCTTTTCCAACAGCATCCTGAAGTTTGTTTTCAGCAGTTTCACCACAATCAATAATTTTTACAGGATGGACGGGTCTACCATCGGCTGAACCCACCTGTTCAATTTTTTTCACAACTTCCATGCCCTTTATGACCTTCCCGAAGACAACATGTTTCCTGCCACTCTTAAAAATAAATAAGAAGCCAGATAAATAAAAGTAAATCATGTTGTTGTTGTTGCTATCGTTTCCTTTTAAATGCAATCAAAGTGAAGCGCCAGTAAGGCTTCTACATGGTCAACATAGAGATCAAACACCAAAAATGCGCTACATATGCAGTAAAGGAGAAATATTCTATACCCATCAAGATGGGGTTGACGCTTGAAAGTAATGAAAAATTGAGACCCGTTACTGTTTGGCCCACTATTTGCCATGCAGAGAAGACCTGGTCCATCATGCTTCAGTATAAAATTCTCATCTGCAAAAAAAATATATTAACTTTTATTGCACACCATCATATACAAAGAAAATTGACTAACTCTATAATTACCTGCAAATTTTCCTCCATATATACTTTCCCCACCAGTTCCTGCAAACCAATCAAATGTTGATCCTTACTTGTCCAGGCATGAGTATAGAAGTCATACAGAGAAATTGCATTCATTACCATTTCCCTTTGAAAAGTCACCACCCTGCAAGCACAAAGAAAATAATGAATATCCTGCTGGCAACAATGAAATTAAAATTTATTAAAATAGAAACAAATAACATATATCCTGAAGTAATAGACACCACGAGAAGAGAAAAATATTGTCCTTCATTTCCGACATAATCCAATTGTAAGTTAGTTCTTGCTCAAAATATCCAGTTGACTATATTCTTTTAAGGTGTCAACATGATCAACTTCTAACGGAAAAAAGATCACATCCAGGCTGGAATCTCTTTGGGAATACATTTGCAGTTTATTCAGAAGAGAACCTTGTTAAATACTCAAATCATGTACCATTACTTAACGCAGCATTACTTGGGCTATAAGAAGCCTTATGGCCAAATTCCAAAAGCAACACTCAATGCTAAGCATGCACCTAGTCATGCATAATTTCCTTCACATAAAATAATTCTATAGCTCCATCATGCAGACCATAAGAAGATTCATGCAACAAGAATTCAACTGAACACATCTATCCCAACAACCAATACATTGTGAATACCAGAGAAAACACCTCATGAGCCACAGTTGATTTCCACATCAGTCTATCGGTATAAAAATACCAGGAAAAGTATAACTTAGTCCAGCTGAACACCAACGACAGAAACTGGCAAGTATCTCAAAAAAAAAAATTTACTGATGGTTAAAGGATACTCAGAGTATCAATGTGAGACCAGGACTTCAGAGAGTTTTCTACTCAACACCAAATTTTCCACTTTACACATGCAGATATCCCCTCCCCCCCCCCCCGATTGATGATGGACTGAAACATCTACATTAGTATTAGGAAGTAGGAAGAGACACAGAAAGCAGTGGCCTCATTACTACTTAAAACACAAACAAGCAATATGTCATCTATTTATGACACTAGTTCACAACCAGAAACGGACAACATACTTGGGCCATGAATCCTTTAATGATTCGATGAAAACAAGATCCTTTGAAGTGGAGAGGCTTCCCAGTTGTTTTCCCAATGCCCTTCTCGCCTACAATGGACCACAGCATAATACTTAAAATCCAACTTATGAAATTAATAGGAAACTAAATGCTCAAACATAAGATAAGGAACGCCATCAAACCAACATTACAAACACAGATCCTGGTACTCATAGATATTCAAAATTTTGATACAGTAATTAGTAATTAATAAACACATAAATTGATCAACACCAACTAACAGACAATCAAGAAATTAGTAATGAGAGACAGCAAAATAAATGAAAAGAAACTACCAATGCCTCTCACCCAGAACAAGAGGAAATAATATCCGAACAGTAACAAAATAGAAAACTGTATTGAGCTAAGACATATCCCCACTGGGATAGGAAAATTACATCTATACGGTAATTGTTCAAACAAACATTTATTTTCTTTTAACTAATTTATTCTCAAATACCCTTCCAAAATTTATCCCTCACTTTCCAGCTCATGCCCCTAAATACCCCCTTACAAAAAATAACTGATTCCCATTGCTTTCACGTGGATTATTTCCTTATTGTAACTTTCAGTTTCTCCTAATATATACTTTCCTGGACGGCTGGACCAATGTTGGTCTGGACAACACATACTAATTCACAACCGATTTGTCTTTAATCAGAGAATCAGACAAGTACACTGAAGATGCAATGCCAAATTCAACTGAGATGGCCAAAAGAAATATCTTTTTAGCAATTTAGCAGCAACATACTTTCAAGTTTCAAGTTTCAAAGGAATCTAATTCCTTGAATACTATGAAACCAAGTCAAACTATTTAAGTGAAGTAGCTCCTACTTTGATGTCAACAATACCAATCTAATATTATCTTTTCACATTGTATTGTACCACTCAAACTCTTGACGTTTTCCAAATAAATCATGAAGTAGTAATCCAAATTTTTCCACATTGTCCAAATTTCTAGTTCACCAACTAATGTATAGAATAATAGTTGGGTGCAACTATAAATTGTAAAATGTCTTTGATTATACACAATTTTAAAAGCAATTGAATTTGTCAAAAGTCGAAACCCACTTCTCTTCTTTTGTTTAAAATTTAGAACATAACCATTCTTTCAACAACAATGGTGAGTGATCCTCAATGAACATTCAATTAAATACTCTCACCATGTATGTATTTTGCATTATGGTGCCACGCCATAACCTATGCATATCCAGGGTTCTATAAATTGCTATCCATATCAATAATCAATAACAGGATATGGAAGATGAGTTGCAGAAGACTACCAAACTGTACTTACATGGATGAAATCCTAAGTAATTTTTTCTATTCTTCAACAGAAAAGTTCATACAATCCTAAGCAACACTATTTATATAGTTATAAGGTCAGTGGTCTCAACAAATATATTTAAACACAAATAACAGATACTAAAAGACAAACAGACTGTTGTTGCAACAGCAGTCTGAGAAAGCAATTAACCCAAATAAAACATGCATGTACAGTATCTTTTCGCAATTCAACAAGCTATTGAATTGATAGCCACCAGAAGATCAGCATGATAAGTTAATCAAAGTTTTGAAAAGAAAGACAAGGCTTTCCGAATAAATCAGCTTACTGAATTACGCATTAATTAATATGATTACAGCGTCCACTCAACAACACATGCGACTCTGATTGTAGAATCAATTTAAAACATATAATAAATTAAGTTACAAGTCCCTTCAAAAGAAAATAAACTGACACAAATGCAATGCACATAGAGAAGCCACACAATAAGAAAGAAAGAAAAAGCTGCACGAAACACTAGAAATTAATAAGAATCATCTCAGTCGCGTAAACACTCAATAAAGGATACTTATATATAGTTAAAAAGTGAAGAAAGATGCCTGTGCATAGTGCTCGAAAATTCTCCGCAGTCTTAGGAACAATGTCTGCGAAAAGCTGTCCATTCAAATAAAAAAGATTAATCTGTATCTCAATGGCAATGCATAAAGGTCAACCTTTGTCCAATGGACCAATACAAAGGAAAAACTAAATGTTTTTGGGTCCAAGAATATTGCATTACCTCAATTGCAATTCTTTCAACAGGATCGTCATCAATTGATACATCAAAAAATACAAAATGGTTCTTTTTCTTGCTCATCTCTTAAATCTCTGAAACAGACTTTCAAGTTTAGCATATTCGTCATCCAATTATTAAACAAAAGTAGGCACAATCTGCAGCATAGAACCTTTCAAAATTCTACTTAAAAATAAATTATTTCCCCTACAATCAATTACACAGAAATGTCAAGCATGGATTGAGTCACTTCGTGCAGTTCAATGCACAGTAAATCCTTAAATTGGTCTGAAAACAGATCTCACCATTCACCAACAATGGCGTCGAACAAGTACAGATGTAATATTAATCATAGTTGTCAAGAGATTTGAATCGAGATTTGAAATCCAAATTTTCTGCATGTAAATTGTGAGCTTTGGTTCAAGTGCATGTATAAAAAAAATAAAACATTAAACATGTTCAACACTTGAACTTCAGATATTATGGAAGTTTGTTTAGTCTATAAATGCATTTTTTATATAGAAAATTGAAAACCAACTAAATACGTATGAAAACTAATTCACAAATCATTATTGTTCATCATCGTTTTCTTCTGCCGTTATAGCACTTTCTATTTTTGTATTGATGTAGACTTCGATTTAAATCTTAATTCTATGACGCGTTGTGAATTTATTATTTCTTAATCGTACTTTTGCTCCAATTTTGTATTCTTACTACATATTTACCTTCAATTTCAATTTAAAAAACAGAAGTTTTTTAGTTTAGTTCAGCAATTTTGTCCATTTAAGACAGAAATAGGGTGGATTTTGATTCAACCCGTAGATTCATTACTATTTTATGTGAATAGATCAAATATTACGGAAATGTCTTTTATTAACAATGCTATTAATTTATTAACCCTATTGCCGATGTCACTTCAGAGTAGTTTTGAACGTATGGACAAAGAAAGAACACTTTTAACTTTTCCTTGAATAAAAAAACAACAATTTTTCTTTAAGTTCCAGGAAATCCTCGAAACCCAAAAAACTGCAAACCCCTAAACCCTAAATTATAGCCCAGCAATTGAAGAACTTTAAACAGTAGCACTTTCACACTTCAATTCATTATACTCACACTCAATATAAGGCCGCAATACGAAACAATTGAAATGGCATACCAAATAGCAGATATTAAAATCCGAAAACTTTTTCTTGAAGATTTATAATAAATGAGATGAATTAGAGATAACCTTGCGAGTGATCGACTCACAGCTTAGTGACCGCGGTAGTGAAGCTTGAGATCGAGGCGACGGCGGCGATCAGCAGACTAGAAGTTTAACTATGGAAGACATGCCTTAGTTCGCTTTACGATAAATATTACCTGCTAACTACGAGTTATCAAGGCTGCAATCTAGCACTAGCAGGAACTTACCGCTATATTGAAAGACCATTTTACCCTCCTGGGGGATACTTGGAATTTTGTCATGTAAATATGTTCATGGGCCTAAAATGAATAGGCCTGGCCCGATTTATGGGCTAAAATTTAACTTTTAATCCCCACTCCATTAAGTTTTACATTATTTTAAAGAATTTATGTGACTATTTTAAATGTAATTGGCTATTTTGTTTAGAAATCATTGTTTTTGCTTCTATTCAATCTAGCCAAAAACTTTTAAGATATAATATTTATGACCTGTGGACCATGCTAGAGAATTGCATCATAAACGTGACTCGAACCTAATACTCGAAATTAAAAAGTGTAAAATGGATCAGATTTATGTGTATAATTTTATTGAATGAAAACAGATTGAAAAAAATTGTGCTATATATTTTGAAATCTACTTTTTTATCTCGTTAAGGACAAGAATCTAATATTTTTTTATTATAGAACTTTATTTCCTAGAAACCAAGATTCGAATTCAAACAATATACTCAATTATCATGTTTACTTTTTTTTTTTTTTGAAAAACTCATCTTTACTTGAAATTTTACATTTCTGTTTTATTTATATTCGAATCTCAGTATATTGTGACCATGTTACTAGTGTGAAAGAAATGAAAGATTCACGTCAATAAAAGTTGGCACGTTGTAATGCCAATAAACCAATATCTAGATTAGGTGTTATCAATTCTTCATAGTCAACAAACTTTTCTACCGGATAAAAAAAATATATATATTATAATAGAATGCCTGCAATGGAATAAACATGTGTTCAACTCTTATTACTTTGAATGTCTAGTATATCAATTTTCGGTTTGAAATAAGTCATTGTATATTCACTCTTACACTCTTACTCTAGAATGTCTTGTACCGATAAACCATCTTGTTGCACCACTTGAAAACAAACACATCAATTGTATGCTGCCCATTGTAGTCGAAAAGCTTTAACACGTTTATATAAAGCAAACGATGATACAATCATATTCAAGTTCAAATTAAAATTAAAATCTCATAGAAATTATTAAGGGGAAAAAAGTGTGTTTCAGACGAGAAAAATTATAAATTATTTGTGTTTTCATATGATTTTTTTTTTTTTTTTTGAAAATTTGGATTTTTGAATAAAAAGCTTTTTATTATTATTAGACAACTTTTAGATGGTGGTTCTTAGGTTTCCTTTCAAGATTTAAAATCAATTTGATTCGGCTAATTAATTATACATAATTGTCGGGGTTTTGACCCTTTTATTTATGATTAAAGTCCATTACTTGAAGTCTGCTTCATTCAGCTCCAGCCTCAAGCTCTAATCCTAAATTAATGTGTTTTGTTATTTGGCTTAACCATATATAAACACTTCACCAAATTAATCCTAACCTAATTCAAACCTGAAACTCTTCATTTTTCTTTCTCGTCCCTTGATTTCTCCAGTTCATATCTTCTGTATACCCATCTGATCATATTTGTTATCTTTTGATGGTTGTGATGCTTTTTGGATTGCAAGTTGCTTGGATACGTTTATCATTTGAAGGTATAAAAGGATTGTTTCTGCTACGATTCAGACTCACTGGTTATTTATTAGTGATCTAGGGTTAAACTTTTCTCTTTGTGATTCTGTATGCTTAAATCTTGGTTTCGTTTTTGGATTATTGTATTCCTTTCTCGCTTAAGTTTTGTGATTCCTTGGCTTGTGATTAGATATTTTTTGTATATCTTTGTCTGGACTTTTGTGCTCTTATCAATAAAAAAAAGTTGTTCTTTTTCATCATCGGTTAAGGTGCCATTTAAAGGAAATTTAATACCATCAAGGGGAATGACCAAAAAAATTCTTATGTTCTTTAGTTTTCTGCATAATCCTTTATTAAATGTTTCTGTATTTGTGTCTATGTGTTGATTTGATTATTTCAAGTATTCTGAAAAACGATTTTAAATATAACAATAATAATAAATTTATACATAAATAAATTCAGTTTAAAACTAATAACATACCTTAATCTAAAACTCAATCTAAACATTATGCAACAAATATGTTTGGTTTAAACACGTACAAAAAGCTAATTGACTATAATATGCAAATAACTATTTATGTAACCAAACATACTTATAAAGTCACGGTCTATCTGACTTTCGCGATATAGATGAGAATATAGAAACGCCAAAAAAAAAAAATTGAAACGCAGAGACAAAATAATAATAATCTGCAAATAAAGAAATTGATTTGTTGAGAAAAAGGACCCACTTCTAGAGAAATTCCAAGTTTGAATTTTGAGATCTTATGTTTCTTAAGCGCGTATAGACTACTTCAAACACTTCATATATTCCCTCTAAATTTTTATATATAAAGATTAAGAGTCCCCTCTTTCTTTTCCATCATTCTTCAATACTTTTTCCTATTACCAAAATTAAAGATGGCTGAATCACTTACACAAGATCAAATTGCCGAATTTCGCGAAGCTTTCTCTCTAATTGATAAAGACTCTGACGGTTTGTATAACATTGCAATTCATTAGTTTCTTTTTTCTAATTACTATTATATGTATAATGAAATACATTTGAAATATTGTAATGTGACAATGATAATGTAGGATTAATTTCAATGGAGGAACTAGCGACGATAATAAGATCACTAGACGGGCATCCAACCAAAGAAGAAGTTGCAGACATGATAAGTGAAGTCGATATTGATGGAAATGGTACCATTGATTTTCAGGACTTCTTGAATATTATGGGGAGAAAATTGAAGGTATTATGAATTCCATATATTCAATTTGTAATTTTGCAATAATTCGCTCTTAACATTTGAACCTGTTTTTAATAAAATGTATTTTAAATTAATTTGGCTGGGGTTTTATACTGTAGGAAAATGTCACCGAAGAGCTAAAAGAAGCTTTTAAGGTATTTGACAGAAACCAAGATGGATATATATCAGCCAATGAGGTCAGTCCACTCATCCTACTGTTTTTGAAAAATATATGAGGTGACATTTTGCGATCGTGGGTTACACTTCTTGAATTCTTTCAACGTGTGACCAATAGACCAAAGCTTAGTGATTACTCATCATACTTTTTAATTCTTTTTAATATAACTAATCAACAACATATGAATACTATATGGTTCAAAACTTTTTTCAATAAAAAAACAAATTGGTTCTTAAGTAAAATCAACTAAAATAATTTTCATTTTATAACAATTAAACTTTTCATTATTTTAGAGCAGTAAACTAACAATACCACCTTGATAGTTATTTTTGTTAAATTTTACTGGGGTGGTAAATTTCTAATTTTATGGGAAGCTCAACAATGGTCTGTAAATGGGAATTTTTTAGAGTATTATTGAAGTATGATACTCCTTTGATTAAGATAATTTTAGCAAAAAAAAAGTGAATTGTAAAATAACCATGCAAATCATACTACATACAGCAGTATATGCTCTGTGATTACGAGCTTAGTTTTACCTCCAACTCTTAGACAGATTTTTTTATATAAAATAGTTTTCACGTGCATGTAATGTAATATGGACTTTAAAATAAATAAATGCAGCTAAGGCAAGTGATGATGAATATGGGAGAGAGATTAACAGAAGAAGAGGCTGAGCAGATGATTCGAGAGGCTGATTTGGACGGCGATGGCCTAGTTAGTTTTGATGAGTTCTCTAGGATGATGATCTCTAATTTCTAACATTTTTCTTTTTATTCTACTTATTTAACATTTCAATTGTTTTTTCACCTTTTTACATGCACAAATTAATGCGTTAATATTGGTTTATGGTCGGTAGTTTTTCCTCTTTTGCAATGTAATAGGTAGTATAAATTTTGTGAATACAATACAAATTTATTCGTACCAATAATAAAATAATTATCGAATCAAATACTTGTACAAGTTATACTTTATGCGAACCCTACCATGTCACTAAATTCTAGTTAGTGATAGGTATCTAATTTCCTATACATTACCGTCTTTAATTTATTAAATAAATTAAACATTTCATTTATGAATGTAATTGAATTATTTCTACAAAACTTTAATAGGCAAACGAAAATAAAATCAAGGAGTCTATATTGAAATTTAATTCATAATACAAAGTTGGAATCTTGGAGATATATCACTTATTCGGTAATACAACCGAGTCATAAAACTTAATACACAAAACTTATTTTTGTGGTCAAAGGAATGAAAATAAAGGCATTGTGACTTTTACAAATATGTCATTGTGAATTTGAACGCTGGAAATCTTTATTGACTCTGTATTACATTAATAAATATTGCATGCATATGCTGACTAAGCATAGAAAAAGAATTTTTATAAAAATGTTAAGAGAATAAATTTATAAAATAGATATTTACAACTTTTTTTTTGAAGAAAAGATATTTACAACTTACAAGTAGTCATTTAGAAATTAGAACAAGTGAGGATAGGTAAGGAAGAGTAAGCTGTTTGTGGTCCAATTAATAATGCTATTTAAAAATGTTAGGTGGACTGTCGACAGATATACTAGTCAACAAACAAATTAAATAGCATACCGAAACTGAGAACAATAAACATATATGAATTTGATAATTCATATTTATAAAACAAAAAAAATGTAGTTAAATAAAATATTGATCAGAATTTATAAATCACTAAATTCATAAGCACCGACTTTTTAGATTCTAAAATAATTCATTTTCTTTAACTACTAAATTAAAATAACAAGTTGATATGGTTACGGTTGTCCTTTATATACAAATTTGCCAACAAAAAATAAAAAATAGAGGTTGTGTGTTTAAAGTTTTTTATGAGTCTCCAATCCCGGATATCATTCTTAATATTTAAAGTTTAAATTGATCCTTTGAATTTAATAAAAGTACTACATTTCAATATGGAAAGTGAAAAAATAAAATTAAAATATGAAAAATCAAACCAAGCAATATTTAATATGTAGCATCGATTGGATAAACTAAACCGTTTTTTCCAAGTTAAACATTGATATCTTAATCCTTTTTGTTTGACGTGCTGAGGTTATGAAAGTAATTTTATTTGTAGAAGCAAATCAACGTATGATAATTACAAATATTTAGTTTGCTTAACAATAAAGCTACCATATTTATTTTATTAAAATAACTCAGCGCATTTCCATTTCCATTCATTTGTGTGTTCTGATTTTATTGCACGGATGATATGATGGAAATTTCAAACAATAGGCTGTATATTTGATATTGAATTATATTTTCAAAATAAAATAACAACAAAAAAAGCAAACAATTTACAAACTAAAATATCAACTTTGGCTTACTATAGTCACCAAAAATCTCCACAAGAACAGGCTCCATCTTCAAAATGATGAAATCTACTTCCATCTCTCACAATTAGTTTTCTTTCATACAGTTTTGAAACTAACCTGCAAAAATTATGGCAATCCCCACAAATCCTAAGGTTCTTTGTAACTCTAATAGGACATTCATCAGCACTTCTTAATAGCCCATACGCAATGGCCAGCCTTTCGCTATGCGAATAAAGCAGCTGAATTTTCTTTTCGTCCTCTATGTTATGCAAAACAAACTCGGTCTGAGCAATATACCCTCCTTCCTTCTCCAACCTGTCAGTTATTTCAGTTAACTTCTGGTAAACCCTATCAGCCTCAGGGTGAGATTTATCTCTTGCAACGAACGAGTGAACCGTGTTCCCTATTTCAATCCAACTACATCCTGGATTTTTCTTCAACCCCCGCCCTTTCATTCGCATTCTCACTTGCTCAACATCTTTCCATCTATTACCAGCAGCAAACACATTGGATACAAGCACATAATTTCCTGGATTCTTAATGTCCATTTCCAAGAGCTTTTTCGCTGCAATTTCTCCCACATTTTTGTTCGAGTGAACGCGACAAGCCCCGAGAAGCGCACACCAAACTTCGGGAGTTGGTTCCATAGGCATGCTTTTCACTACCTCATATGCCTCTTCCATGTGATTTTTTCGGCCTAGGAGATCAACTAGACATGTATAGTGTTCGAGCCATGGCTCCAGACCATATTGGCATTTCATAGTTTTAAGAACTCGTTTGCCTTCATTGACTAGTCCTGAATGGCTGCAAGCATAAAGAAGAGCTAGAAAGGTGACATGGTCTGGGGTTAGTCTTCGATTCTTGATTTCCTGGAATAATTCGATAGCCAGTTGACCACAACCGTGCATTCCGTATGCATTGATCATAGCTGTGCATGAAATTAACGTTTTATTTTCCATGTTTGCAAATATTTTACTTGCACTCTCTAGACTTCCGCAACGAGCATACATGTCCAACAGAGCATTGGACAGAGATCCTTCTAACACGAAACCTTTCCTGATTATGAAACTGTGGATTTCTTTTCCTTTCTTAAAAATCGATAAGCTGGCAATAGCAGAGAGTATGCTTATCAGAGTTATAGAATCAAATCCAACATCGGTTTGTTTCATCAAATAAAATACTTTAAGAGCTTCATTTGCTAGCCCGTTATGGACGTACATCGATATCATACTTGTCCATGACACCAAATCTTTAGCCTCGATTGACTCGAACGTTCTAAGAGCATAGTCAATATTCCCACACTCTCCATATGCATCCATCATTGTGTTTTGCAAAACACGATCATAAATGCCTCGCCTTAAAATATACCCGTGAATTTCTTTTACTTGGGCTAGGCATTTTAGTCTACCACATGCCAGCAGAATACTTCCCATCATCACTGCATCAACTGCCATCCCTTCCATTTGCACTTCCCTCAACAATTCTATGGCTTCTTTGTAGAAACCGTTTTGGGCATTGCCAGCGACAATTGTAGTCCACGAAATGAAATCCTTATCGCACATCTCATCAAAAACACGACCAGCGTAACTCATATGACCACACTTGACATACATGTCGATAAGTGTATTCCCAACCAACACACTTGAATTGAACCCGTTCTTTATTGAATAAGCATGAATTTCCTTTCCATTCAAGAGGTAACACAATCTTCCAGCTGCTGCAAGAACGCTTATGATAGAAACTTGGTCAGGCTGTAAACCAGCGTCCTGCAGATCATAGAAGAACTTTAGAGCTTTGTTGTAGAGACCATTTTGGATGCATCCTGTGAGCATGGAATTCCATGTGACAATGTCCTTAACATCCAACTTATCTAAGAGTATTTCCGCTTCTGCCATTTTACAAAACCTGACATACATAGCAACCAGAGCATTCGACACATAAATATCAGAAAATCCTCTTGATTTCAAGATAAAAGCATGTATTTCCATTCCGAGTTTCGCAAAAGTTGAATCAGCACATGCTTGAAGAGCGGCAACTAGTGTGTAACTGTTTGCGGCAACAGCAACCTTTTGCATTTCTCTAAATAGTCCCAATGCCTCAGTATAATGGCCACTCCCGGAATACGCAGATATCATCGAATTCCAGGAAACCACATCGTTTCTCTCATTCATCGTCCCAAACAATTTAAGTGCCCCATTGAAATCATTGCACTTTGCATACATGGAAACAAGAGAGTTAGTCACAAATACAATAGAGTCAAATCCCAACTTTATAGCCAGGCCATGAATTTCAACACCACTACGAAGACAATCAACTCTAGCACAAGCTTTAAGCAAACAGGGAAAAGTATAGGAATCCAAAGTAATCCCCAAAATCCGCATTTTTATATACATTTGAAGAGCTTCTAAAGGTCTGTCATTTGAAACATAAGAACTAATCATAGCGTTCCATGTAAAAATGGTTCTGTCACGCATATCATCAAACACCTTCCGCGCATCAAACAGAGATCCACAATTCCCGTACATAGAAACAAGCTTAGTGTTCAAAAATGCGGAATGGTGCAGATAAAGAGATTTAATGATGTGGGCATGAATCTGTTGGCCCTGTAACGGAACCTTTCGGGATCCACAAAGCTCAAGGAGCCGGGCATATACATGTTCCGGGCTATCCTGAGGCGAGCAAAAATTCTGGGTGAAGAAAGGTGTAAATGAGCGGACGGCTTCAGTTAGAGTAGCTTCCTTGCATATCTCGTCTGCAAACGATGGAATTTTCGTGGGAGTGGAAGAGATTTTGAGGGCGTTAAGAGGCACATTTCTCATCTGAGGTTTGTTTAATATTGGATTTAGAGTTAGAGATGAGGAATCAGTATAGGAACAGTGCAAAATTGACGCCATTGCCTACAACTTGAGTCTGGAGATGGCGCTATCAATCGACGATATAAGACTGGTTGTTGAACTTGATGCTCATTTCATATTTGGCGCCTAACTCATCAAGAATACTGATAATGGCTACTGCAACAGCAAAATTAATTATTTGACCAATGATTCGAGATATTTTATAAATTTGTTTTGTAATACTAGTGTGGGAATATAACTAAATAATGTGAAATAAATTAATATTTTTTATAACTATATATATTTTTCTCATTATTGTCTTAGAATATTAATTAGCTTTGACCACAAATATTGTATCCATGAAGTCTTTCATTACAAAATAATCGTTTTGCTTGCTAAACAATACATTTTTTGCATTTATTTGGTTGAATTACAAAAAATAATAGCATAAAATGGAGAAAATTTGATTAAAATAAATAACAAGAATAATTTATTGTAAATTAATTTCGCCCTAAATTTTTTAAAAGAAAGTCAATATAATAAAAATATTACATGAAGGCACAAAACAGAATTGTAAAACATATAAAAGGCCATGATTTGAGAGAGTTTGCCACGAATACATTTAAATCATTTTTTAATGATGTTTTTTGTGAACTATACCTTCATATATTTATTAAAATATAAGCTAAACTTTTAGTCATATAGCACATTTAAAATAACTGAATCGGGGTTGGATTTGCAAACGCTGTGATTAGATAAAATAATCGTACTTTACTTGTTTTTAACAGACATTTTTAAAACTGATAATAATTTACCCCTTAAATTCCAGTGAATGGGCAGTGCCTGCTCTTCAATAAGTAAGGGGGTTACAAACAAGAATGGGCAGTGCCTGCTCTGCCCAACTGCACTATGCAAGCAACAAAGAATTTTATAGCTCAAATACATTCACCAATTTATCTCGTCTTTTGCATAACATTTCATATCACATGGAACAAACCTTCATTCCCAGCAAACTTTTCCCTGTACAGTAACTCATTACACACTGTTAGTAATTTCTCATCTATGTACATTAAAAAAAACACCAATCGACTACCATTTTGCTTTGCATACCCCAAAAAATTACCCTTAAACAGCCCAAAAAACACACTGCCTAGGCTTCCACTTCAGGCTCAAGCCACATCTCAATCAGCACCTCAGCAATGGAATTCAATGGTCATGGTAGTCTATATTGTACGATTCGTGTCAATCCTCGCCAGCCCCATTACCACGTTTCTCCTTTACAACGTAACTTATTTGCTTCAAGAATAGACCCACAAATGGAATAGAGGATTTTAGACCCGTAACGTAACTTTTTCTCACCCCTTGTTAAATGAAGCCCTCAGAGTCTCATCTGGTAGAGTCCAGGAAACCAAATGGCCATCCAAGTCCCCGCTCAACAACTGCTTCAGGTCATTCGTGAGGTGCAGAGCAGTAACCGCTTGCTTATGAAATTTCAAGACCTTGTGGAGAACCAGTCTGTACTCTGGTACCTTATTGCCTAAATTCAACCCACACATTGGATTGCTAGAGGGTTTGTTTTGGGCACTCTCTTGGGAGGAGTTGTGAATCATTTGCCACACCTTAACAGCCCCACTCTGGTGGCCCGTCACATACCAGTTTGTATCCTGCCAGTCTGAAAATGTGCTGCTTGCTACAGAGAGAATAGAATCGGATGGCAATTGGGACGTGTTAATCACTGCAAGGCACTCCCCGTTGATACTCCAAACAGCAAGAAGAATCCCAGCAGCCGTTACAATCTCCCCAGTCAAGTCGTTCACATATACTGCTGAAACGGCCACTGGAAACTCCGGCAACTGCCTCACAAAAGCCAAAGAGCTGAGGTCCCACACGATGACAGTGCAATCGTCAGAGCCACTCACAATCAGCATGTATGGCTGGCTAACATGAAGGCACGTGATTCTGCTGATATGCCCGCTAAGTGCCTTGGCTAGCTCTAGATGTTGCGAACCACGGGGACCAGTGTTGCCGATTCTCCAAACGGAAACCAGCCCATCATCTGCACCAGTAATCAATGTTTGACCATCATGACTAACACCGATGCACTGTATCTGATTGCCTCCGTGAAGATTCTCGTGCGTTGAGAGGAGTCTATCTTGGTCATAGCTAATGAATCTCAAGCTGCGATCTGGGAAACCCCATGCCACGTATTTGTTATAGGTTCTAGGTTTAAGTAAAGTGTTCATCCCCGCGATGAGAATTTTGTCATTGGAAATGACAATCTGGGTTATGGCAGAAGAGGTCTTGCGAACTTCATGTGGAACGAGATGGGAGGAAAACTTGAGTGGATGAGGTGGAAGCCTTCTGTCAGGCCGCCTTTTTCCATGGGGTTTGAGGAAAAGTTGCTTGGGTGTCTGCCCAAAGTGATTGATTTGTGCCAAAATTGAGGCTTTCATTGCAGGATCTGTAACTGAGTCAATGTCCACATTCCCCTCATATGTGTAGTGATAGAAAACATTTATGGCTTCTTCAGCAGCCTGTTGATCACAGAAGTACTATGTTACAGAAGTGATCAATAGTAGATAACATAGGAGGAGAATGAGTAGCATTCAGTTGTCAAACATATCACATATTCTAGAATCATCAAGAAGTTTTTCTTTCTTTCGTCACAAATACACACACACGGAGACGGAGACCAGGCAAGCAGAAATAATTTGCGTAGTGTCCGTGTATGTGTACAAACTACAAACAAAATGAAATGAAAGATTCATGCATAGCACAAAAGAACTAAAGTAAACTTTTAAAGGAGTTTTGACTAGTTGCTAAGAAATATTCAAGAACTAAGGATCATACAGTGAGAATTCCAGGCAGACAGACACACAAACAGTAGAATCCTTAGTCTTTTTCTTACAAAACAAAAGTTGATCAATCAATAAAAAAATTAAGTATTCTTATGATGTACAGCAGTCTCGCATACGCACCTTTCCTCTTTGTTTATATCCGAATATGAGGTCGATCCAATGATGCAAATTTTCAGAAACATAATCAGATTCCAAGGCTTCCCTATGTTTCCTAATGAATTCTCGAGCACTGCCTTTGGCCCAAGGAGGCAATATTACATCACCAACCTGAAATAGTACCAACTTCATCAGGAATGCACTTGAATGCTTGAACGAAAGTTGAAATTGTTTACACATAACAGTTAGTTTATACAAGAAATAGAACAACGAAAAACAGCAGTCAATCATATAACTCATACTTGCAAAAGAAAACCCAACTGACCTTCTCTCCTGATTGTTTTTCTCCTAAGTCAAGGTTGAACCTATTCTCAAGCAACTCTGGCATGTAGAAGAATTCTGGAATTAGCTCCTTAACGTCAGAAGTGTTGGCCTTCCCAGCAGCACTTAACCAAGTGTCTCTAATACTATTAAAAAGGCGATCAGCATGATCAAATTGCCCTCCCTGCAGCTTTTGATTCTCCATGCTAAATGGTGGCAGGCGTAAAAGATAGAAGAGGACAATACCAGCACTAGAATAATGAGAACCATAATGAAATTTTGGAACCTCTGGATCATCCCAGCTCTCATACCTGAAATGAGCAACAAGCAAATAAGGGAAGAAACATAAACAAACAGAGAAAAGAATCATGAAGGAAGTTTCTAACTCTACCTTTTCCTAAATTCCTCTTCCCCCTCAGGTGTCTGACAGCCCATTGGTTTTTCAAGCTTCCTAAATGTTTTTGGATTGGATAAATCAAGAATTTCACTCTCATAGTCTGCCAGAACCCATGGGAACACTGGATATTGAGTAAGATCACTATATCCCCGTCCAGCCAATGTGTTGAGATGCATGAGGTATTGGAAATTGCTAATTTCTCCATTTTGCCACCTTTTTGAGAAGGATTTAGCCACCAACTTAAACAACCGACTACCCTCGTTACTTTCTTGTTTATTTGACCCAGATATGGTGGTATCCAACCTGCAAGAAAAAAGAAATCATGAGACAGGCAATTGTAAGTTCTAAAGAAAGAAGAAACAAGATATATGGATGACAATGATATGCATAAAGTTCATGAATTAGCAAATAAATGCAGAAAAGTTTCCGCATTAACACTGAAAAACTTGTACACAAGTCGGCTAACTATTTTTGCAGCCATTACTAATTGTTTTGTATTCAGTTTTTCATGAACGATTTCTAGGAACACTAGTGCCACATCAACTTCTGATGGCTAAGAGACATTTGTGAATATATCTATATTCACAGCTATGGGATAGCAAGTAAACATTCGAAAATCAAATGCTTTTACAATACCCTTCAGAACATGGAATGCATATCTAATATCAAAAGATAAGTATTGAACATGAAATGCATGCTCGATATCAGAGGCAAGTTAGTTCGTACATGCTATTTCTCGGAAGATTCATTGCAAGCAAATTTTTGAAGACTTCTTCTCTTTCTTTTTTGTGAAACACAAGAAGGTCATTGCAACCGTCCATACTAAATATTTCAATGGCAACAGGACGGAGTTGGTAATCACGCTTTAATAGTTCATGAACACTATTAAGCTTCCACATGTGCCAGTGATGAGCTAGATTTCCACTAGTACAGATTTTCTCCTTCCCCCATGCCCCTCCATTAAAGGCCCACGCTCTTCCTCCAGTGCATGTCTTTACCACAGTTCCCAAAGATGAAGAAGACTTGGATTGGAAATCCACACTGCCAGTGAATTCTTTCTTTACCCCCAAAGCCTGGTCAATTACAGAAAGTTCATCTTCACCTTCCTTTTCACAAATGCACCCAGAATCGTCAATATAAAAATTCTCAATTATGTACAGACAAAGTTCCCCTATCAAAAAAATACCATCATGTTTATCAAGACCCACAACTCGCTCACAGTTATACTTGAATCGGATCTTTTCAAGGGGTTCCAGGTATGGTCTAATCAGGTATTCTCCATTATCATTTAGTTCCTTGTCTGATTTATCATCTGGGACTCTGGCATCATCAATTTTATTAGAAGATGATTGTCTTGGGGATCCCATGTCAGACCTTCCATTGACGCCCTCTAACACCGGGGCAGACATAGAACTAGACTTGGTACCAAAATCAAGAGCTGAGTGAAGACTTGCATCATTAACACTGCTCGCTTGATCATCATTCAAACCACTAACAGAAGTGACACCTTTGGTATGATGTGAATCTCTAAAATATTCACCATACATCTCATCATCAATACCATTCTCTACAGTACCATCATTAAAAAGATTAAACAATAATTCGGAATCCGTGTCAGATGCATCAGGACCATTCTCACATTTCCCTTTAGAAATCTCCACTTCTAGCTCAAACTGTCCATTGAGGACATTTTGAATTGTTTCAATCCTTAATTTGCAGCGCTCAAGCTTCTTGCGCATCCTGTATGGACCTTCTATGGGACAGAGTTGCCACTCTGAATCCTCATTTAAAGAGGATTTAGACATTGGAAATATTCCCCTTTCATGGACAAGTTGTTGAAGAAGTGTTTGCCATTCACTTTCAGCATGAAGAACCCATCCATATTTATCCTGGCGGACTACTCTCAACTCAGTGGACATAGAATCACGAACCATTTCCAATGCATATCTCCTTTCAGTTAGCTGCTCCCAATGGCGAAGGTCTAGCTTTGCAATGTCTCGAGATCTTCTCCCCATTTCTCTCCGACGTCGACCCTCCATACCCTTTATTCTCACCCCTGGAAATTTTGCTGATCCAGCAATACACTGATTCCACATGATCACAGCACATTGATCCAATACTTTGTTGACTGTCTGCTCAGAATTCTGAAGCCACTCAAAGAAATCAGATAGGCTTCCAGTCAATAATTTGTCAAAACCACCCTGCAATAGATTCACATGCTGGCCTTGGTTTAGTTTACAGACAAGCAAGTCCTCTAATGCAGCCCTACGATGCACCAGCAGATACTTGGTAATATCAACAGACACATTCTGAACATTTTGCCTTTGATCATGGAGAAGATATATTAAATTTACACAAAGACAGCAATTCAAATCAGTATCCAGATTGCTGGGACAGAAAATAATTCGTCTGTGAGCAACTAATAACTGTAGAACAGTACAGATATCAATTCCTAAATCTTCTCTTGAGGCATTAGGGCATTCTCTCTTGTTGGATTCAACATGAAAGCCTAAGTGTGAAAGCAGCTCATCTTCTCCAATTGCAACCAGGAAAGATGGCAGAAAACAATACAATATCATACGGTTTGTGTTCTTAAGAAGTGAATGTATATAAGCATCAAGTTGCCTGCTTCCCCTTTTAATAGATAGAAGACTCTTTCCAACTGGAGCAGCTTCTTCAATTCTGCCATCTTTGTTTGCGAGTTGCAACATTGACAGCAAGAACTCTAGAGTTTTCAGCACAGCTTCAGGTTGAGGAAAAGCACCCATATAGACACGATCCACTATCATCCAACATAATGCATCCAAATTCGAGGACCATCTAGTTTTGTCTAACTTCTTCTCATTTTCCTCGTCATCGCGCAAAAGACGTCTCTCCATGAAGTTCATAAGTCTACTCAGAAACAAACCTTGGAAAACCAGCAATGGTTCAGCATCGACGTATAAAGGTACCATTTCTAAGATGCCCTCTATAACCTGTGCTGCTTTAATCTGCTCAGTAAGAAAATCAGAAAGAACTTCTGCCATAAAATCTAACATCGCAGTAGCCGCTGCTGCACATGGACCACCTCCGTATCCAGAATCATCAGTTTCAAGAAGTAGCTTCGCAGTGACAGAATAAGATGATGAAGTATCATCAGATAGCCCTTGATTAGACTTCAAATCTGGAGACGCATCAAACTCATTAGTGGAGATGGTGGACCCCATAGAAGGAGTGGCTTGTAGAAAAGCTTTGGGTTCTTTCGAACTTGCACCTCCAAGCCAGGATGTCAATGCAACAACTGGAGATGAGGAAGGCAAGGAGACTTTTGAAGTTGACTTCTCAGATATAATTGGAGAAATAATTGGAGAATCTACCATGTTAAGCGATGCAGAACTCTGAGACTCTGCTATCTGAATGGGATCAATGACACCATCCCTGACCCGGGTGTTTAATTCACTGGAACTGGAGGTCGGAGAAACACGGTCAACTATTTCCCCATCCAAGTTCTGAACAGATTGCACATCTTCAATTGATTCTTTCAAATCCTGATGTAAATCAGTCATCTTGATCTCTGCTTTTTTATCGGCTTGATAATGTTGGGGTACAGCATCATCAGAACTTGTACTTGCACGTGCTTGAGGAAAGCTTCCCACGCTTATGGAGGTCTTTGCAGATTGTTCCTGTTCAAGAGGCAAACTCGAAAAAGTATTCCGAGAACTGGTAGTGTCATCAAAATCATTTAAGTTCTTTTCTTCAATCCTTTCAGAGAGTGCCTTTGACATATTCACAGCATATGCTGCCCTGCAAGAACAAAAGAGCTATATCTCAATGAAAGCTTACAAATATATGAATTGAGCGAACAACAAACGAGTAAGCCCAGATACATGTTTTAAAAAGTAACCCAGCAACAAAATGAAGAAAGGAGTGCACACACCTAATGCAGGAAAAGTACAGTTCAATGCAACTTTCAAGATATTCTGGCTTTCTGCAAACAGCAGAGAACAAGGGGCACATCTTTGCCAGATCAACCATAAATCTCAGGACAGAAGTTGCAGCAGCAGGAGCTGATGCTTCACCACCCATTAAGCGTGCTGCATAAGTCTTATGCATCAGTGCTTCACCCTGAAGTTCTCCTGCCATGTCTGCATTTCCTTCCATGAGCTCCATTGCAAGGCTAGCACCAATCTGGGAAAGATTTCCAGTTTGATGAGCAACCATTAACTGTGTACTCAACCTATCAAACGTAAATTTCCCCATTGCAATTACAGATTCTAGAAGCTCCACAAATCTCAGGTCCAAATCACGTCCATCACTTGGTATGAGTGCATGAAAATCCAGCATACGAACCTCTGGCAATCTGGGATAAACAGGCTTTCCAAAAACCAAACAGAATAATATATAATATATATCTGGAGCATCATAAAAACTTGGAAGCACCCTCGTCAAGCCCTGATAACCACCACTGGTTCGAAACTTTAGTGCAAATGTTGAAGAGGAAGTAAGAGACACACCAAGAAGAGTCATGATCCATCTCATGCTGGTAGGATGCACAGCTTCATCAAGAAAATATGTTATCAATCTTGATGAGACAATCTTATGCCACTGCTCTAGCAATTCTTCTGATTTTATCGTAACCTGAAGATCAATAAGCATCTCTAGTAGCATATTTCGAACAATTACATGTTTACCCATTAACTCTCTCGTTAATTGATGCCGTGGTCTCATTTCTGGTGGATCAAATGTCATAATCACAAATTTAACTACATTTTCAAGTTCAGATACCAGAAACCCATCTTCTAAAATGACCCCAAGCAAAATAACCAGTTTCTCTAAAACAGAGACTTCAACATCACCACGCTGAAGAGTCACAAGTAGATGCTGAACAAGGTTAATTCGCCTCAGAATAGTGAGGTTATGATTCCTATACCAATGCATAGACACTAAATGCTCCAGAAATCCTAGAAGAGCAATTTGAATTGGGACCGGAGCTGTTACCCACAATGTCCAATCCAATAACACATGCTCAACCATATCAGCATTTGACAAGACAATGCAGTTTGAAGTTTCAACTGGAATATCAGGATGTTCGAGCTCTGAAATATGACTAAATGAATCTTTTGTAGCAGAAAAATCATCCATATCTAAATGAGATCCAGTTGAGGATGTTTCATCATTAAATTTTGACAAGATAAGATGGTCAAATCCAGCTTCCTGAACAACTGAAGCAGGTGACAAAACAGTTCGAGTATTTTCCTTTTTCGGTTCAGAAAATGAAGCCTCACATGCAGCAATTTGAAAAAAGATCTCAAGTGACTGCATATCAAATAGTGACATTCTACGACGTAGAAATAGAGCCAGCAAGTGGTATCCTCTGTACAATTGCATGTCCCTAACATTTTGGGGATTTTGATGGAGTGTACAGGCCAGTAATGTCAATGCCATATGAAGCATATCCCTGGATTCAGCTGCCTCAACAAGGGCAAGGACAACAGCCATTCCACCAACATGGTGTATTGTATCTCCAATCACACATTGTCTACAAACATATATATCCCCATGAAGACGGCCATATCGTGGTATACCTGAAAAAAAAAGAGAGTCAAGAAAACCTCTAAATAAGCAACACTATGAACTGTATTACACATGTACTCCATTCATATTATAAAAGTCGATTTCAGAGATGACTTACCTCCAATGGGAGAAGCAGCAGCTGACATAGGATCAACCAGATTGAGCAAGGAGAATGCCCCAGATGCCCGAATCGTTTCAGTACAAGTTCCATCAAATGCAAATATTAGCTTCTTTCCAGAGAGCTGCAATGAAAGATTTCCTAGCCTATCCAAATCCCAGACAATACCACTGCCATCAGACTTATTATCCCCGAGCTTACCAGCACTTTCAACCTTCTGAGTGTTTGCTAAGGGCATTTCAGCATCTAATGAATCTAAGATGGCCATGCTTCCACCACCACATGCTTGATTAGGGACGAAACGAAGAAGATTTGAGTCTTGGAAGAGTCCTCTATATCCTAGACCAAGAATATACATGAAACATATACAGCTGGATGTAAGCACCTCCTCAAAGAGATAACAAGAACGGAGTTTCCATGTCAATTCACTAACTCTTGCACAACTAGGTGGCGTCCCAATTATAACTTGCAAGGGTTTTCCAGCAGGTGATAGAGAATATCCAAGTTTCCCAGTGTGCCTCAGCTTCCCATTCAGATACACATATGCAACACTGGCTTGAAACAATCCAGCAAGAGCATTTGGTTTGCTATGAACAATGGCAAGGTGGTGCCACCTACCTTCCTCCAATTCTAGTCCAGGGAAAGATAAGGAGCAAGAGTTGCTGGTAGCAAGGGTTAGAACTCCATCCTCCCGAAGATAAAGTTCAGCAAAGAAAGTGTTTTCATTGCTTGTCGTACCAACAGAAAATATCCTAAGAATGTTCTGTTCATTGGGTTGCCCATGATTGCCACTTCTCTTATTAGAAGTACCAATTTTGGGAGGCTCAAGATCCTTAACTGGAGATTTTAAAAAATTTCTGAACTGAATCCAACAAACAAAAGAATATCCAGCAGCTGGAGGCCAAGATCTTTCTCCCAGAGACACCTGAACAGAAGCATGGCCAATCTTACGCATGTCCATCTCAACAAATGGTGCTAGTGAAACATTTTTGGGTGCCATATCTTCCATTAAAATTAACCTTTCCATCATATCTACAAGATTTCGGCCTGAACTCATCTGCCTCATATGTAAAATGTATCTAAAAAGTAGTCGAAGTTCTGATGCAGATAACCTATCATCAGATATATACACCTTAGATTTTAAGAAAATAGATGTCAAATGATAAACATTTTAGTCTCAATAAAATTCAGAACATCCTACCTATATGCACCAAGAACTTCCACAATCCTCAGCACATGTGAAAGTAACGGAGATGAGCCCAAAAGAAAGGGTTGAACTGTATCCAATAAAAGTTCCACACAGCCTACAAAATTCAGAAAAATCATAACAATTAATGGATAGACCAACTAAAATGTGAGATAAACTGTTAATGATAGACTATCAAAGTGGAAGAATAGAAATCCTATTTCGCACCTACAGAGGTAAGGTTTTCCTGATTAAAGGGACCGGCACGAGCAACTTTGTCAATAAGGTTGAGCAATTCTAGCTGCACCTTAGGAGTAAATAGCAATAGTGAGCGAATCAAAACTCTAACTGCACCAGCATTGTACACCCTTTCCTTATCAGGATTAAACAGACCAGAAGCAATCTTTATGAGAGAACTAGTTGCAGATTCAGTCATATCAGCTGTTGCGGAACCATCTGATGATAAGGATGGCGGAAGGGCGATTTCAAGAGCTAGTTCCAACATAAGTTGTATGACTTGCTTTTCGAATTCCACAGAAAGCAAGCCAGATTCAACAAGAAGATCATAAAATGTTTGGGAGGATAAAACAGAATGCAGTTTTCCCCTATTAACAGAATTATCACAAACTGCAGCTGTCATGAGGCGCAATAAGTGTGTAAAAACTTTAATATGAACCGCTAAAGAAGGCTGATTCGTCGAGCCTCCATCACCTTGGAAGCTATGAAGTGTGGTCAAGAGAAGAGAGAACCCCGTTGCTTCACCAAAAACCCTTTTAGCCGAACTGTTAGCTCCCAATATACGCCACAAGGCCCCCATTGTGTCACATTTTGCAAAACTGTCTAGCCTAAATTGATGCCCTGCACTACTTGTAACCATTCCACTTTTAAGAACTTCCACAACTGCACCTAATTCTTCAGCATGAGCCTAATAAAAAACAAATTAAATTATTGTTATGGTAATGCAACAGAAAATGAACTAGAAACTAGCCACATACTGTTTGTGGCCTTAATTTTACAGCTTTCCTGATCATTTCAGTAAGATACGAAATTCCAATTTGTTTCCACAGATTGTGGAGACAGAAAAACAAAAACTTTTTAGTCCTGTAAGAACAAAGCAACCCATGACAAGAAAATGTTGGAACATGAACGAACCTGTGCAACATCTTCAGTAATTATACAAGACAAAATTCGGAGAACGCCAGGACGATGAACACTGGAAACTAAGAATGGAAGAACAGTTGTTAGACCATTGGCTGAACGAAATGATGCTTGATTGGCTTCAGTTTTCTTCACCAAAGATACCATGCAGTCCCATGCTACATATATCGTGTCCTCAATTCCAAATATAGGGAACTTCCCTAATCCAGATTCCATTAGCTTAGGAGAAGAAAGAATAGCATCCTTATTATCTAAATGTTTCTTGAAACTACTTGAATCAGACTTTCTTTCAAACTGATTAGGACTAACACTTTCTTGATCTGGATCTGAAAGAAACTTATGTTGCTTCAGATCATCTAACAGAATTTCCAAAACACCAACTTCACGAAGGAATTTCTTGTATTGCTGATCAAATGATAAGAGTTTAACAAAGAAAGAAAGTATTGTCCTCTTCAGTTCAGATGGTTCTGGTGGCTGCAATAAGCAACAGAGTGAAAACAATTCTTGCTCAGGAATACAATTCACAACAGTCACTGCATATTCAAGAATTTTCAAAATTGTCTCTTGCAAAGAAGAAGTTAAACCACCCATATTTTGAATAAGAAGAGGAACTGTTCGCAATTGCTGGCACAATTTATAGTTTTCAAGATGGCTTGAGAATATCTTGAATATTCTATTTAGTACTTCAGCCTGAAGCTCCCTGTTTTCTGCCTTCAGAAAAATATCTTGCAACATTTGGACAGCTTCCAGGTCTTTAACCTTGCTATTGTCCTTCTCACAAATTTCATCAGCAAGCCAATCAATTGATCGGGAACGACTTCTGCTATGACCAGTAGCCTTAGCATGAGAAGCTCTAGAAACTTTGCCCCCATGTAATCCTGTCGTCTCAGCTGGACCAGTTTGAGCAAGATTTACAAGAACATCAAGCAACCTAGACAATGCAGGTGATAATTGTTCTTGTGAAGCACTGTTATTTCCTCTAGCATCACTAGGTGAATGAGAACTATCTAAAGCATATACTTCGGTTGAAGAACTTTTTGAATGAATAGATCGAGGATCCTGTTTCTGAGGCATAGAGGATAGAACCAGCGCAAACTGAATAAGGAACTGATAACCATGAGCATTGTGTATATCTTCCCTAAGCCGGATACCACCAGCATCTACATTTCAATATTGCACAAAGTCAGCAAAGAAAACATGAAAGCAACTTGAAGACTGTAATATTTTTAAGTTTGCAACAATCAGCTATAGTCACTGTTAGCTTATATCAAGAATTAAGGGCACAATATTCATGATAAGGGATCAGTGTAGTCAAAGGCGCGCCTCAAGCGCGCCTTTAGGCGGTGCATGTGACAAAGGCGTGCGCCTTTGTATGTGAGGCGCATATAAGGCGCCAAAAGCGCATAATGGCAGTTAAGAAGTAGTTTTAGGGTTTTTTTATTTATATTTTCACCTCTTAAAACTCTACTGCCTTTTTCCTTATGTAGCTTTGAATTGGAAAGCCACAGAATTACTTTAGTTTTCTTATTTAGTATATAATACTTTAGTTTTCCTATTTATTACACAATACTAAATGTTGGAATATGGGGAATCTCCTAGATAATTCTGAAGTCGCGAATAACACTTTCAGATTGAAATTTATTTGGTCGGTTCACCAAACTTTCAATCGTATAAAATCAGAAAATATTTCAAGAACTAG
>CATIWQ010681664.1:0-10956 GCA_949673415.1 Euphorbia schlechtendalii
GGCAACAAGTGCTCCACTCACCTAAATACTATCTTTTCTCAGGGAGGCAGATTAGTACAAGAGAAAGCTTCGCGGTAATAGGGGTACCTTAGACTTATGGGCTAATCCCTTCTACTGTAATGCGTTATTATGAATATGTCATAATTAAGATAAAATGGAATAATGTGATCAATAATTTTCGGCACTTATCCAAAAACTAAAAACTTTTGAAAAAACAAGTTTTAGAAAAATCCCCAGCAGAGTCACCACTGTGACCGGATGACACGGAGCGGTGGGCCGAGAGCGTGCGGAAGGATAGGAGCGGTCCACCGGGGCGTTTGAAAAAGAGAAAAGCACCGGGTCGGGGACCCGGGAAAGAGGTAAAGGTTGAAAGAGAAAAAGGCGAAAACGTTTTAGATCGGTTCGAACCCGAATCCGCCGTCTCTTAGTGTGGAGTCGCCACCTGGATTAGCTCTTTCCAGGAATTAAAGTCCTGTGAGGCTTAACGTCTAGGGGACGGCCCACCAAAACACAGAGATTTGGGTCCAGGATAAGTTGCATATTTCTTAAGTGATCACAATATATTACATCTACAGAAAACCGTATTTTCTTAATTGTGCATATTTGCACTTAGGTCATTTTTAATGTTTACATGCATGATTCACATATAGTAGAATAATAAACCATCCACAAAATGGAATAATAAATCATCCACAAAATAGTAAGTAAATGCGGAAAGTAAAAGCAGAAAATGAAAATTACAAGGCTTCAAAAATCGGGGATGCAATCGCCCGCTACCCTATTAATTACATTTTTTGTAAAAATATGTGCAATACCCGAAGGAAAATAAATCTTAAGCATACATCTAACCTGCATCCACAAAGGTTAGCACGAAATATGGCACATATGTTCGATTTGATTTTAGCGAGGCCCGTGTGGCCTCATTAAAATATCGACAATTTAAAAGTTGTTAATTTAAATAAAAACTGGTTCATTTTTATTTACGCGTATGTTGGTCAATTTTATTAGTGAAAATGACCGCATGGAAAAATGTGAGGTCTGTTATCCGGGAATATATTTTATTCCCTTCGTGGGGGTATTATATAAAAATTAAAAAAGAAATAAAAGAAGAAGGAGAATTGCAACCTTATTTACAATAACAAGGAATAAAAATAATTCCTAGGCCAAAAATAAAAAAATTAAAAAGAAAAGAAGATGAGCATGGAATTTGCAGCTCTAGGAACTCAGAGGCTTTACCCTTTTTGCGTGAATCCACTTCGGCATGTCCGTTCGATTCCCGGGAGCGTTCCTCGTTCGTTTTTGTAGTTATTGTGATTTTATGTGAAAATAATGGTTATGTTGGAAAATAATGTGTTTATTTATCCAAAAGATAATCAGACTTGGGTTCTAAATTTATTTTAGGCCCGAGAATATCTGAGGATTTTCGAAGAAATATATGAAGAGAAGTTTGATTTTAAGATGAATAAACTTGGGATCCAAAAGTGTTTTGGATCTGAGAAAAAAAGTTAGAAGAAGAGAAAATATTTGTTGTATTTTTTTTATCTGAAGGGAATAATTTTTCTCTGAATTTTTCCGGTCCTGTGTACTGAAAAAGACCCAACTATTTATAGGAAAAAAGTCCCAAAAAATCCAAAATAGGAAAATTTCTGGCGAGGCCTCTCCAGAAGGCACGACGAGGCCTCGCCAGCCTTTTGGCGTGGCAAGCCTCGCCAAGAGGCCTGGCAAGGGGAATCCTCGCCAGGGGAGGCCTGGCGAACTCGCCAGAACATCCAGCGAGTTGGCCAGAAGACTTGTCGAGGCTCGCCAAGGTCTGGCGAGCCTCGCCAGCGCTCTGGCGATGCTCGCCAAAATCCTGGCGAGCCTCGCTAGGGCATGGCGAGGTTCGCCAGGTTGCTGGCGAGCCTCGACAGGCCCCTGACGAGGTTGGCCAGCCCCCTGGCGAGCCGCGCCGTGCCAAGTATAGGCGAGGCGGGTTCTGAATTCGGCTTTCAGTTATGTTTTCGAATTTTTTTATGTATTTTATGTGTTTTTATATTTTTTTAGTTAATTTTATGATTTAAAGTTCTTTTAAATTCAAAGACGAGGAAGACTCCCATTTGAAGATCGTCGAACGATCGAAAATCGTGTGATTCGAGGATAAATTTCCCGAAAAGCCATCATCATTGAACACGCGAGCTGGTATAAAATCCCATGCTCACATCGCCACAACCAAAACATTTGATATCTTTGCTATGTTCCTTCTTTAGTTCTTCCTCAGATCTGCACTGGTGCTGAATTACCTTGGTTTTGCTAGGGAATTTCCATCCTTCTTCATGGAGCACTTCAATTGCATCATCAAAAGTTCCATCTACTCATCCGAATCATTGATGGTGGATTCGTTTGATGAGTCAGAATTCAGTACAATGGCTCTGCCCTCTTTGTCCTTGCCCTTACTCCTCTTGGAGTCAACATTATATTTCCTCAGGGACATTTTCTAAGTCAGCAAGGTGCTTATCAGCTCATCATAGTTGTATGTCTTAAGATCATGAGCCTCTTTGATCACACTCTTCTTGGCATCTCCCTCAATAGTGAGAATACAGAGAATGTTCTTCACCATTCTTCTTCAGTTAACTCCTTGCCAAATCTTTTCAGTTCATTAATGATATTAATAAACCTGGTATTCATAGATTGAATACCCTAGCTTGCACCCATTAGGAACAACTCATACTCTCTCCGCATTTAGTTGATCTGGACTCCTTAACGTTATCGGTCCCCTCATTGGTGATCTCCAGCTCTCTCCAGATTTCTTACATTGCTTCACAACTTGAGACCTTGTTAAATTCTAAAAGATCTAGTGCATAATGTAAGTAGTTGATGGCTGCCACATTCTCTTTAAGAAGCCTTAGGTTAGTATCATCATAATCTTTTAGATCGATTGGGACACGTTCCCCAATTTATACCATTATAGGAATTCCAGGGCTAAGCTCTATAGCAAGCCATGCTTGCATGCTCTGAGACTGAATGAAATTTTTCATGCAGTTTTTCCAAAATGTATAATGATTACCATCATAATGGAGGCCAGGTTACAAACATTCCTTCTATGAGGAGTGTAGCCTATCCTGAGCCGAAGCTAAAGTTGTTATAAGCCATTTAGGATCTTTAACTCAAAGATAGTGAGTCTATAAGCTGAGCACTTGCTCCGATACTACTTGTTGGTCCGAAATGGCTTAATCAACACAACAAAGGGGGTGAATGCGTTACTTAGTTCCTTTTAGAGTTTATAAAAATTCTTTTTAAGTTCAGGTTTTAGATGTGTGTTGAGTAAGCCATGCTGAGTGCTGGTCTAAAAACTATAAGTACTCAACAGCTATTGAAGATAAACTAAGACAACGAAGCTGAGTAGTTTATAGTTTTTAGACCAGCAGTCAACATGAGTCACTCAGCACGCATTTAAAAATTGAACTTGTAAAAGAAATTTTTTAAACTCTAAAGGAATGAAGTAACACATTCATCCCCCCTCTATTGTGTTAATTAAGCCATTTCAGACCAACAAGCAGCAACTGGAGGATTATGGAATAAAGTCAAAATTCCTTGAAGTTATGTGTGATAACAAAAACGCATTTGACCTATCCAATAATTTAGTTCAACATGGCAGGATGAAGCAAGTCAATATAAGTCATCACTTCATAAGGGATCATGTGCTAAAGGGGAGAAGTTAAACTGGAGTATGTTCCTTCAGAATAACAAAGAGTTGACATATTCACCAAACCAATAGCAAAGGAGCAATTCAATGTTCTCAAGCAGCTAATTGGAATGGCGAATCCCATGTGAAGAAAAATTTCAAGAATTGGCTAAGTGTTGAAAATCAAGTCTCAACTCAACCGAATGAGGTAACAAGTATATAACAATGTTAACTTTTTAAAGTAACACTGTGAGATATAGTTTCATGGTTAAAAAAACTCAAAAGCTAATTTATCCACATAATGCTTTGAATTGGAACCATTTGAAATTAAACCTTAGTGTTTTACTATGTCGGTTAAATCTTGCTAATCTCAACATTCATTTTTTATCGGGTTTTGTGAGAGCGCCATGTATCATCTTACAAGTTGAAGAGCCTATAAAAGAGGTAGTATGCTAGAGAGAGAAGGTTACTTGCAATTTTGAAATCTCAAGAGTTTTTGCTAAGAACCATAAATTTCCTTTCTCTCAAATCTATTCATCTAAAAATGGCAAACACCATGAGAACTCTAGTTCTTCAAGGTGCTGTGAAGAAGTCAATGATCGTGCACATTAACTATTTCACTAAGAAGATCACTCTTCCCTCAAGAACTATGTTCACTCAGATTGATTGGCCTAAAGATCAGGATTTTAGACCCATGTATGAGGTCGATTATGATGGTCTATTGAAGAATAAGAACATGCATAGGGTCATCAAACAACAAAACCTAAGTGAAGTTCTATTGATGGATGGACTAGCCATCAAAAGTTTGATCAACAGCTTTTATGCAAATCTCTACTCCATCTAGGGATTTTTTGACATTTTAATGGTAGAGATCAACAACATCTCATATTTTACTTGTGTGGAATTGATTGGAAGTTTTCTCAACATGCCATTGAAGTATACCAAGATTAGGAGAACCAGAGATGAGGAGCAAGTTGTTATCCCTGAAGATTGGGAACTCCTTGTAGACTACGGATATGGAGAAATAGCTACATCAGCTGGGAGGCAAGAGCTTGCCTTGAGCTACTTGTTAAGATGACTCAACCCAAAATAGGATCACTCAGCAACTACACATACTTCGAAAGGTGCGTAGTCTACCATATGGTAGAGGGTAAGAAACTGAATTGCTGGTGTTGATACTTCATCACCTAACCAAGGTTACTACCGTCTATCATTATGGGTATCTGAATACTACCCTTATAAAGGCCATGACGATGGATATTTAATCCTTCATTGATGGACCATGAGAGATAGTTGTTCCATTAAAGAGGACTCTTGATTTTAGCCAATTAAGTAAGTTGAAGAATAAGAAGGTCCATACCCACTATACAAAATTCCAGGATGTGAAGCTGAAGAAAGTGATATTGGAACCAACTATGTTCCCCACAAATATGCCCAAGGAGGATGAGGATGCATTTGTGGTGGAATTTGAAGGGTCAAGTGAGGGAAAGGTAGAATATGTCCCTCTAACTGCTTAATTGGAGCAAATCTCCACAGCTTCTGCTCCCAAAGCTATGGTTGCAGCTCATAGGGTGAGAGCTAGCCTAGCAAAAGCAAGGGAAGGAAATACGCCTGCCCAAACTTAAGATAAAGGGAGAAATAAGCTAAAACTCAAGACTCGTGTTCAGAGGGAAACTGAAACAAAATGCAAAAGAAGAAGAAGATACCAAAAAGCAAGAAGAGAGCATGCATGAAAAGAAGTGCAAATTTGAAGAGGCTAAGGATGATGTAGGCAGGGCAGCTCCAAGAAAAGCAAAGAGAACATTGAAACCATCAGCCATAGTGTTGCTATTGAGGTAAAGAAAGTTATCTCCAAGGGTAGAAGCTCTCAATTCAAGAGAACTGCCACAAAGCGATCAAGGAAAAATGTCCAAACTATAAGTAGTGGATAGGATGATGATGATATAGAGGTCATCAATAAGGAAGAATCCTCTCTTCCTAGTTCAAACATTCCAAGCCCCATTCACACTTAGAAAACTGAGAATCTTCCCTCTCAAGCTGAGTTACTTGAGGCTGACCCATCCTTGAGTCAAACAGCCAACCCACAAGTACTTAAAAATCCTTCCCCCATTTCTTTAGTAAATCCTGCTCAAAATCCCTCTCTAAATCTTGGGAAAAACTCTTCTATAAATTCCCAAATTCCTCCTTCTATTGTAAATTCTCCTTCTAAAAGACCTTCTATTGTAAATTCCCCAATTAATATCTATTCTTCTCCATCTCATTCCCAAGAAAAGACCACCCATTCTGCACCTCCTCCAAACACTCAAACTACTCTCATTCCTTCTCCTATAAAGTATAAACCAACCCCCTTTTCTACTCAAATTATACAAAACACATCTACACCTATCCTTTCTTCAAAATGAACCTCTACCCCCTCTAATTCCTCTAATTAGAGAAGGTCCTAAAGCTGAGAACTCTGCTCAACAAGGAAAAGCAAGTAAGGAAATTACCAAGGCAAATTTTAAAGTTAATGAAGCATTCCTCTCTAGCAGTAAGCCAGTCTAAGAGGACTTGACTGATTCAGCCATCTTAGCTCAGATAAGGGAGTTAGCCTGGAAGAAATTTCCAACTCTCAAAACTGATGATGAGTTGGATGTTGTAGTAAGTCGTGTGCTACTTGCATAAGAAATGACGGATCTGTCCACCAAATCCAAGCCAAAGCTTTCTGAGTTCGATGAACACTCCAACATTCCCTCTAAATTCATCCAATTTTGAAGAATTGTGAAGATTCAAGGAAGCATGTACACAATTAGAAATCATCTAGCAAAGGAGAGCAATAAAAGCCTGGTGGACAAGATAGCTCTAATCCTAACTAAACTAACTGAATCTGAAGCTCAGCTCAACATAGTTGTTTCTTCCATCCCCAAGTCTACTATCATTGCCAATGTAGTGGCAGGAAAGATGAAGGGTAGTATAGACGCTGCTACGGAATAACTGAGTAGTTTGAATGACACTTTAGCAACTCAAACTATGTAGTTTCACAAGTTTGGCAAAGAGTAGGCCAAGATCAAGTCCAGTATGGATAACAAAATCAATGAGCTATCCAAGCAGATTGATGTTAATAATCTCGGGTATAACATTTCCATTGTAATGGAGAAGATGTCTAAGTATATGGTGAATTATGACAACAAAGTTGATAGAGTTATAAAGATAGTTGAAGATGTTGTGAAGAAAATGGACAAACCAGTGCTGAACATTGATGCGCTTGGAGAAAAACTTGACTCAGCCTGTAAACTCATCAACAACAAAACTAATGATTAAGTAAAGAAAGAGAAGAAGCCCTCCTCGAAGCAATGGGTAAGTTTTTTCTGAGCCTACTGAGTCTCTAGACCCTGAAAATGGTATCTTAGTGCATAGGAAACTCAACACCCTTAAGGGTCATCTTCACACTATTTAGATGAATGAGGATCAATTAGTTACCACTAAGATGTATGAGCAAGGAACCCGATGTCACCATTTTACTTCTACGTGAGCTTAATGATCAAGACATCCTTACGCTAGAAGGAAAGGATCAACTAGAGCAAGAGATCTCACCTGCCATCATAGGGAAGTAAGAGGACTTTCAGTTTGCTCTTGACTCCTTTAAAATGTTCCTTCAACAAATGATTAAGGGACATATAATAATGAGGAAGAAAGTAGTTGAAGATGCTCACAGGATAGCTCAGCAATATAAAGCTTTATTTTCTCAAAAACATTGACATCCTCAACCTCAACGACAGCAACAGCAGCAAAAATAACAATAGTAACAACACCATCAATAGTAATAGCATCATCAAAGCAATCCTAAAGGTGGTGAATAATCTTCTTCTCAGTCGTAGCACTATGGTTAATAGCTTTTAGAATAGAAAAACTTGTAATAGTACTTAATTGTAATCACTTAGTATAAGACTCTTTTTGTTTACGGACTAAGTTATCTTATTAATGAAATATTACAATTTATTCTATCAAGTAAAGAGCTTCTTAACTATCTATCTACTATATATATATATATATATATATATATATATATATATATATATATGCATGTATGTGTATATGCATGCATGTATGTACGCATGTATGTATGTATGTATTGTTATATCTTCTCATAAAATGTTGCAGCAATTAACTAAGACCAATCTCAAAGTGAAGCTGAGTAAGATAAAGTCCCAAGATTTAAGAAATTCCTCCAATTATGTGGGAGTTATGCTAACTGAAGAAAATCCACTCAATATGGGGGAGTCCACACTAACTTAGGAGTTCACTCAATATGGGGGAGTCTTACATCATCTATCAAGTATCTCTATATCTATAAACTATTTATTCAATTAATCTCTTCTACTACCTTGTTTGTTGTATGTTCCAAAATGAGGGATATTGTTGAACCCAAGTAAATAGTACTTCATAGTATTTAAAACATTTTGGAAATAACAAACTGTCTAAGATAGTAAAATTAACTAAGTACTAAGTAGACTCTTAATTAAATAAGTTTACTTGAGTTTGTTTAAGGAAAACAACTCTTTTTACTGAGTTTTTAATTAATTTGTGGCTTAGAGTAAGGAAAACTGAGTGAGGCTGAGTATTATATAGTTTATATGATATAGACTCAGTGAAGCTAAGTTATTTTGACACTTAGAGAATAAAATGTCACTTATGCTTTTAACTCTGTCTGTGAGTGACGGAATATTCCTTTGATTCTTTTTAGGAGAAAAGTGCTAAAATTTAAGAAGATATTCAAGTGGTCCTCACAATGAAAAAGGTGTCAGTACGGAATGTTGAAGATTCCTTGTTAGCGTCTAACACAAAAAGGTCTCTTCTAACATGCACCGTTTCTTAGTATCCCTGCGCAACTTTGCAAAGTCAACAACCTGAAAAATAATAAACTTCCATGTTTCATCTCGCGCACATCTCTATCAAAACTGTATTGCTTGAAGTAAATGAGTTTTTGATCTATCAAGATTAACAAATTAGTCTCACGCATTAAGTATCTTACATGCATGGTTTGATCTTCTACTTATCTTATCTTGGAAATGGCTTGCTCACCGCTTGGTCCACATTTCTCCGATCGTGGATAGTCTAGGGGAGGTTCTACACACTGACTCAAGTGAAGACTCGGGTTTAGATTCAAGTTTAGTTCAACGTGCATCGTTCAATTCTGATAGTATGGCCAATCCATGAGATGAAGTTGTGCGAGAGAATTACTCCTTCCTCATGTGATAAAATTCTCAACAAACACATTAGTTGTCGGTGAGCGCTGAGATTGCAGCTGCCTTGAATGCCTTTGAAAACAATGACCAAGTAGCATTGATTATTAGTTAGCACATCTGGATAAGTCAACCCGAAGAGAGGGTTCATGATGTGGTGTCCAATCCGGATATCACTCTCAATGCAGGTGGTTCAACCATACCCAGAGACCAGCCCCTTCTACTAAAGAGTTCTTAGTTATCACCATTCCTGCAATTTATTTGGGTCAGGGCAAGGATAGTCGCAGGTTATTCAACCTGGGTATAATTTCGCAAGCACTTCCCAACCACAGGTCGAAAGTCAATTCTTTTTGGGGCAGTTGGGCCAGTCAATACCTGTGCCAAGGGTAGTGGCGCTGATAGAAATCAGGCCTTCTTCTAGCTATATCTTGTTCATTCAGGGTTTTCAAGGGGTAGCTCAACCATCGATTTAGAGTTGGAATGCATCGGTATCTTCGTAGTTTCAACCCACGCCCTCTTAGATGTTTTAAGGCTAGGGGAAATACAGTCAAGAAAGTCAATATGGTGGTTACCCGTGAGTTGGTCATAATGTTCTCCAACAACCGAGAAAGGCGGAGTAATGGCAGCAGTTTTTTACCACCCACGATGGTTACCTTATGCAAGGTTAGATGGGTACATTCCCTGCACAATCAGCAATTAAGGATGAGGATACATTGCTGCCAAACTTCACAATACCACAGTTTGAGAAGTATACAATCACTAGAGACCCCCGCGCCCACCTAGTTCACTATCAAAATGTGATGTGGTCCTTAAAAATGAATGATCGAATGATGGTCAAGCTCTTCATCATCACCCTTAGCACTCTTATTAATGAGTGGTACAATGACATAGCCTATGATTGGGATCATATCTCCCAAGCCATAATTAAGCATTACGGCTTAACACCCTGATGATCACCATAATGCAGAACCTGGAGGCAATAAAACAAAATAGGGTGAGAAATTCAAGTCTTATTTCGAGCAATGGATGGCTACACAAGTTAGGCTTCAGGCTCGCTTGAGTTTGCTGGAGATGATAGTAAAACTAATGGATGGTGCATTATCTCTTGGGTTCCTGCTCACCAAGCTATGAGAGCTCAAACAAATTGAGAGCTTAAAGAAATACACTCCTCCCAGGCTCGAGGATAAGAATAACTTTTGCTACTACCATGTGATTGTGGGGCATCAAACAAACAAATGTAAGGAGTTGTTAAAGGCTATTCAGAAATTGGTGGATGATAAGATAATTCATGAGTCATCCCTTAAGCCTAGCACGAAGACAAACCCTTTTGCCAAACTTTGAGGTAAAGGTGGGAATGATCAGTGATCATCACTTTTCCACTTATAAGTTTAATCCCTTAATGGTTTTGAAAAATTGTTCGTGAAACTTAGCTATACTCATCCAATAAGACTCATCCTTAATAACAATGCTAAAAAATTTGTTCACGAAAAATGTAGGTGTTGTCAATACCCCTTATCGCATAGGAAAATGATGATAACTGCAAGTATACAGTTGAGATGTAGTTTTAAAAGATATCGAACCCACAGGGAAGGAATAGCTCTGAAGATCAACAAGGAAAGATTAAGTAAAGGAAAATAAAAATAGTTTTTTATTAGATATTTGAAAAGGAAGATTAGAATGAAAAGTAGAGTAAATATAAATGTGATAGATGAGAGACTCTAAATACATAGATTTTCACTACGAATAAGTATAGCAGAGAAAACATGCAAGTTTAACAAAGATGTTACGAAGCACTAGACTAATCTAACAAACCCAGTTCAACACATTCAGATGTTTAATGATTCACCGTAGAGCAACACATGAAATGACTTTTCTAATCCTAGTGCAAACGAGATAAGACTATTATATAAACCTAGACAACGTCAATACTATGGTCGCTCTCACATAGCCATATTTAGCAAGTTACCATTCCAAAAATGTTGGCTCACTAAACAGCATTATATCACAGATCCAGTGATTATACACGATATTGTTAACCCTGAAACTACTCTTAAAATTAACGCCAACGCATAT
>CATIWQ010681698.1:0-30788 GCA_949673415.1 Euphorbia schlechtendalii
GAAAATAAAATCTCAATCTGCTTACAACCTTCTCATAGCAAACATCTAAATCTCATTTGTTTGTAATTGAACTGATTGGAACAAAGTTTAGAAGTTCACAAAATCATTCTTTCTTAAACTGTTGCAACTTACACTAAGCTGAGGGTAAGATAGTGTAAGGGAGCCAAGTTCTAGTAAGGAAAGTACTTAATAGAGACGAAGCTCAGAGCCTCAGATATAGAAGAACGGAACTTCTGTATTGGTATAGCTCAGTAAAAACTGTTGAAGGGTACTTCAGTCAAGGCATTGTAAAAGGTTTACTCTTCACCAGAAGAAGAGTTTATAGTGGATTAAATCTTGGACAATAGTTTCCAAGGACTGGATTAGGCAGAGGCTGAACCGGGATAAAAATCGATGTTTGCATTTCCTTACCCAGCTCATTCATTCTTGTGTTTATTTTATTCCCGCATCTGAAACACATAAAATATAAAAAGGAATTCTGAGTAGCAAATACTTACTCAGAAGCATATATATATATATATATATATATATATATATATAACCACTTACAAATTAAAATATAAATATTTACATATTTATTTCTGTAAACAATTTTACAATATTATAAAAATTTAAAAAAAAATTAATTTCATAAAAATAAAAAATAATATATAAATAATAGATATTAAACAACATAACAAACTAATATAAACATATCATTGAAATACATAAAAATAAAACAATTTCACACTAAAACATAATTATAAAAATAAAGGTACAACAAAAACAAAATTAAATTTACAATAGCATATTTACAAAATTATTAAATAAATTAATAATTACATAATACAAAATAACACCTACAAAATTATATTACATTTTTGTTTGTTAATACAAAACATTTACAAAATAAAACAATAATCAAATAAATATATAAAATAAAACTAACAAAAGAAAAACAAAAAAAAATAATATAAAATTATTTGGTGCTATAGCACGCCAATAATGGCGTGCTACTGTAACAGCACCAATTTTTGGTGCTGAGAATTGGCACTCCATTAGAGCGGCAATTCTCTTCCAACCCCACATTTGGCGTGGGGTTGGAGTTGCTCTTAGACTAACCAAGCTAACTTATATAATAATAATTTTGAAATATAAAGAGAACACTCCTACCATTTGTGATAGAGTTAGTTAATGTCTTTTCATAGTTAATATATATATTTATTATTTTCTATAATCAAACTATACCCGTAATAGAATTTTGAGGCCCCCGGGAAAAGTGGGGTCCTGAGTAGTCGCTCACTTTGCTTCTGCTAATGGCCGGCCCTAGTTCCGAACCTCAAAGAATATATAGTGAATGCAGTAACAACTGCGGGTACATATACGTATTCGTTCATTCCATTTTTCTTTTGGGAAAAGGTGTAAACAACCATACCGTTTCTGTGATGAAACCTTACCCTGAGCTTTTTTCTGTCTCTTGCAAAATTATTGCCTTTGGGATGATTTGGGAACTGCGAGGGTAAGTAAATGTCAGAAATAACATGAAAACTATCTTATATATCAACTTAAATTTTTTAATCTAACATTTCATGATATGGTGTGATAGATGCATAGACCTTGGGAGTCTTGACAACTTCATTTTATTGAATCTCAATTCATGTTAGGTGAAACAGTTCCATGACATTAAAATTCATAATTTTTCTTTTACTAAATCAGAATAATCTCATACTAATACTAATCTATAAATTATATTGTAACCCATTACCAAGTTTAATGCATTGTCCTAATTTTAGAAATGGTTATTAGATTTATTTTTACCTCAAACATTTTACACAAAAAGTATTAGACATGTCAAAGATTGGAGTTAGTTACACACGTTTCAATTATCCCGCACAATAATTTATGTGCCTGGTGTGTTACAAATAATTGGAAATACAAATTCTAAAATCTTAGTTATATCAAGGCCCATTAGAGGCCCAAATAAGGAAACCCTAGCCCAAAAGTAGGCTAATAAGCGAGCCCTAGCCCAAAAACGGACCCCATAGACAAACTACGCCTCAGCATAACTACGCGCTGAAACCACTTCAGCATGACAACGATAATCCCATAGCGCTACCCGCCGCGCTCCAGTCGAAATACCATCGGCAAGACCATTGCCGATCTAGCGTACACTTTCTCTCACCTCTGTCGCATTAAATACAAACCTGACTGGTAGGGACGGACCATTTAATGCTTTGACGGTGGAAAAGACCTTCGAGTGGCTTGCCACACGCACACGGCTTACAAGCGGACCCCACAAATCATCATTACATGTATCCCTATAAATAGCAAGACGATCTCACACTTTAGAGGTAACTATTTACTTCAAGAATACACACTTATCACCCTTCTCAAAGAGCTAACTCTAGCATCGGAGGATCTTCGCCGGAAACACTTCCGGCCGGAGACTTGTTTCATAGGATTCGGAGACTTCGAGGATAACGGACTTCATTCAACGAATACCAAATTGGTTCGATGAGCATAGATCGTGACAATAAAAATGATGACTACCCCCCAAGCAGACCGACGAAATCTTTCACTCCGGGAACCGTCCTCTTCTTGGACACACAGGAGCCTGGAGATAAAGCAGGAACGTCGAACCCAGTCACCACCGTTTCGTCGCCATTGATGGAAGCACCGAGTGAGTCGAGACCAGAGACATATGGGGAAGGAAGGAGGAAGGCTACGGAACAAGACATGGTGGTGATGCTAGTCAAATAGAGTGAGCAACAAAATGTCGCCATGGCTCTTATGCAAAACATGATGAATGAGATGCTGCACTCACGAATGGAGGAATAGGAACTACTCAGGGACCTTTGCAGAGAAAGGCAGTTGGATAGGTCAGAGGAGAGACACCCGTCCCGAGGTTCTCCCTCTATAGCAAGGCAAAACCGCTCATGTTACACTTACCACTGATCGCGAACAATGGAGAGGGAAGGAATTACAATGAATAAATGAAAGGCGCGAACAAAATCCCTGTGAAGGGAAGAGGGAAGATTGGAGGAGTCACTCCCACATAAAGGCAGAAATCTTACACTCGAAACCAGCTCAAGGAGGCCCCTGGACAGTGAGGAAAGCTCGGCGGTATCAAGGCGAGAGGCTTCTCTAGAAACCTGACCTATTGAAGAGGATTTGGAGGCTATGGTAACCAGGAAGGTGGAAGCCCTTCTAGTCAAGAGGGGCATGGAAGCTGTCGCACCAGATGTTGCTGAAATAGAATTATCCTACAGCACCCACATACGCATAGAGAGATTCTCGAAAGGTTTCAAGCAGCCTCGATTACGGGAATACTCTGGAGTGGGAGACCCCACGGCACATGTTCGTTATTTTTCGCCAATGCATGGAGGCGATCGACGCTACCGACGCCATGCTATGCAAACTATTCCCCACTACCCTAGTAGCACCTACCACCCACTGGTTTGAGAGCCTCAAGCCAGGATTCATAACAAGCTTCAACATAATGGCCAAGAGTTTCGCCTTGTACTTTGTCACATCTATCACGCCCAGTAGGATAGTCCAAGACTTGCAGATGGTTCGGTAGAGGGAGGATGAGTCCCTCACCGATTTTGTGGAAAGATTCCAGAAAATGGCTCTCGAAATTAGGGACTGCAACATCGACATAGCCTCGGAGGCATTGGCTCGAAATTGCTGAAGTGCCGATTTAGCGAAAGACATATCCACTGAGAGGCCTAGCACCCTAGCGATGCTGATGCAGAGGGCCAGAAAATGGGTGTGCTGGGAAACTCACAAGAGGAACACAAAACAAATCGAAGCCACTGCAAGGGAGGAGCCAGCAAAAAGAAGAGACTTTGGAAGATGCGAACCGGAGCGCCGATAAACTTATCGCCTGGAGATGCCCAGGCGGGAAGCGGAAGAGTTCACCCCTTTCAATGCCAAGAGGAAGGAGGTTCTGATGTGGATTGAAAAGAATGGGGTAGACATCAAGTACCCCCCTAAGATGAGATACAAGGGGAAGCAGGGATCATATTGCGAGTTCCACAAAAGTGAAGGCCATAACATGGAAGATTGTAGAGAGTAGGCCCGCGAACCAAACAAAAAAGCTGCCTATGGTAGACTGAATTGCTTCCTCTAGACCCGCAGAGAGATCAACAACGGAATGGAGATGAAGGGAGGAACCCTCGCCAGGAATAACGGGGCTATCAACCACCTCGCCGAGATGAAGAAGCATGCTATCAATCGCCTCGCCAAGACGTGAATGTAGGTTATCAACCGCCTCACCGCGATGCCGAAAAGGGCCACCACCATCCCCGTCACGCGGCCGAGGAGCTGCCTCCTAGAGGAGTAATACATGTGATAGCAGGGGGAGCCATCCAGAAAAAGAGGAAGAGAGGAAACGTATTCGATTATGATAATACAAACAGGTCGAGCGAGATGTGCTATTCCTTCACCTAGGAAAAGAAACCTTTACCACACAATAACGCTTTGGTAATTGAGATGATGGTGGAAGGATATCAGGTGTGCCTGCTAGCTGGTGGATATTGGCAGCTCAGTTAATGTGATGACCAGAAGGGTATATGAAGCTATTGGAGGAAACCCCAACCACCTCGCCAACCACCAAGCGCTGTTGATCGACCTAGGAGGTCACGCCGTACGTGTATGCGATTCAGTGAACTAGTCTATTGCGTTAGGAGATGAAGGCCCCAGGTGGAAGTCATGGGCTGAATTTCTTATCGTAGATATCCCCTTGGCATATAACATAATCTTAGGACGTCCGCTCATCATCAACTCCGAAGGTGTCATTAACCTTCGTTACTTGACGCTCCAGATACCTACGCAACACAGAATAGCCACTACTCGCAGGAATCAGCAGGCAGCTCAGGAAACGTATCTGATGTCATTGAAAGCCGAGCCCCTATTGTTAGAGGAACCGAACAGAGAGTGAATTTCCGAACCTACAGATGTGATGGTAGCGGAATGCTTGGAAGAAGGGAGAGAGGTTCGCAAATTTGGAGGGCTGAAAGAGGAGACTAGAGAAGAAATCTTAGCAGTACTGCACGACAAGATCCATGCTTTCACTTGGACTTCAGCAGACCTAAAGGGGGTAAGTCCCGACATCGCGGAGCATAGGTTGAATGTCCTTCCTCAGGCGAAACCGGTGAAGAAAAAGCGAAGAAACCATGCTTAGGAAAGACAGAAGGCCATAGAGGAAGAAGTCTCCCGCCTGCTCAAGGTCGGACATATTAAGACGGTCCGCTACACCGACTAGATTGCTAACATGGTGTTGGTCAAGAAATCCAATGGTAAATTTCGTATGTGCGTAGACTTCATGGATCTTAACAAAGCATGCCCTAAAGACAGGCTACCCTCTCCCCAGCATCAACATGTTAGTAGAAGCCACTGCAGGTTATGCCATCTATTCCATGCTGGACGTGGCATCAGGATATAACCAGATACCTATGGCAGAGGAAGATAAAGAAAAGACATCGTTCACCACCCATGAAGGGATATATTGTTATAATATCATGCCCTTCGGTCTTAAGAACGCGAGAGCCACATATCAACAAATGGTGAACGAGATCTTTGCCAATATGTTAGGAAAGAGGTGGAGCTGTATGTGGATGATATGATCATCAAGAGTAAAGTTGAAGCCAAGCATGTGACAGACATAGCTAAAGTTTTGACTCTTCTGGAAAAGTATGGGCTAAAGCTGAATCCAGAAAAATGCGCCTTCAGCGAAACAGGAGGAAAGTTCTTAGGATACCTGGTGTCGCAAAGGGGAATAGAAGCTAACCCTGATAAAATAAAGGCAGTGCTCCAGCTCAAGGAACCCCAAAGCATCAAAGATGTCCAACGTCTGAATGGTAAACTCAATGCACTGGGTCATTTTATATCTTGCACAGCATGTCGGTGTATCCTATTCTACAAGGCCCTGAAAAGGAAGAAGTTTGTATGGGGGGAGGATTGTGCTGCGGCCTTCATCGATATCAAAATCTTTTTGGTTTCCCCACCTCTGCTGAGCCACCCCGTCGCTGGTATACCCCTGTATCTTTATCTCAACATATCGAAGGAGGTAGTAGGAATGGTTCTTGTCAGAGAAGAAGGAGCGGATCAGTTTCCTGTCTATTACGATAGCCGTACTCTGAGAGGTGTCAAAGTGAAATATGGCCGAATGGAAAAGCTAGGATTCGCCTTGGTCGTATCTTCTCAAAAATGGCACCACTATTTCCAAGCCCATACAATCATTGTATGAACTAACCTACCACTCAAGAAAGCCCTTCAGCGACCTGAATCTTCAGGCCGCCTTGTTGAGTGGTCCCTCAAACTTACAGAGTTTGACGTCCGCTTTGAACCGAGGATGGCAATGAAAGGACAAACATTAGTAGACTTTGTACAGGAGACTCCATGCTACCGGAAGCTACATGGAGTATGTTCATAGATGGTAGCTCTAACAGCTCTGCAATAGGCATTAGAATTTACATCGAAGGACCAAAGGGGATAGTGATACGGCAGGCCACTAGGCTGGAATTCAAGGCCTCAAACAATGCATCAGAATATGAGGCACTAATCTTTGAGCTGGAGATTATCAAAGCCATCAAACCCGACAACATTAATATATTTAACGACTCTGGGCTGGTGGTAAAACAATTTGGCAGGGAATACAAAGCCAAAAGCAAGGTCATGAAGCAGTACCTCACCGGAATCACTTCCCCCATCAAAGAGATATGTAGCGAGGGAACCGAAATGACTATTAAACAGATCCCCAGAGCATTGAACATTGAAGCTGATCGACTGGCAAAATGGGCATCAAGTGAGGAATAGGATATCTTACTCCCTTGTATGCTTTTACGTATAAGTTCCCCCAGTGTACCAACCATTGAAGTGCTACAATCAGAGGTAGAGGACAAATGGTTTACACCCACCAGCAAGTACTTAGAATACAATGAGCTACCGGTAGATGCACGCATGGCTCAAAAAGTAGTGAGGAAGTCCTTTCGCTACGCGATAATCGGTGGATAATTATACCGAAAATCCATTAGCCATCCATGGTTGAAGTGCGTGGGTCGTGTCAACGCCGATTACATATTGCGTGAGGTGCACAAAGGCCTCTATGGCGCACATGAGAAGAAGGACGCAATGTTCCAAAGAGCCAAACTATAGGTTTTTATTGGCCAACTATGGAGCTAGAAGCCAAGAGAATGGTCCAATCTTGCAAAGCCTGCCAAGCCTTCGCTAAAACATCATCAGCGTCGACGGGGCCGAGATCTATAATCCAGGCTGCATAGCCCTTTGCCCTCTGGGGTGTAGACCTAGTAGGACCTTTACCAAGGGTAAAATACTAGAAGCGCTGGATTATTGTGGCTGTTGATCACTTCACCAAGTGGGTGGAGGCTGAACCCTTGTCAGCCGTAACGCCGAAACAAGTTACTTCTTTCTTTACCAAGAACATAATGTCACGCTTCGGCATCCCACATACAATCATAGTGTATAACGGGACATAATTCAATTGCCACTCATTCAAGTGTTTCTGTCAACGGTTAAAGATACGACTCCACTTCTCTAGCGTTTCCCATCCTCAAACAAATGGCATGACGGAGGTAACTAATAGAACCATCTTGGAGGGAATCAAAACAAGAGTCCAGGAGTACGGTTCAGCGTGGCTAGAGGAGCTGAACAATATCCTTTGGTCCTACAAAACCACCCCCCGAACGGTGACGGGTGAAACACCTTTCCTCCTCACCTACGGAACAGAGGAGGTGGTCCGGTCGATATCGGCGCACCCAGCGCAAGAGTAGCAAATTACATTGAGGGAGCTTCAAAAGATGATTTGCAACAGGGCAACCTAGATTCATTGGAGGAAAAGCGAGAGCAAGCTCTCATGCGCATGACGGAATACAAACGACGCATCGCCCTCATACACAACAAGAAGATTAAACCTCTAACATCCAGGAGAGCAAGCTAGTCCTTTGCAACATGAAGGACTTAAGGGCAAGGGAAGGGCGAGGAAAGCTCGGCATCAATTGGGAAGTCCCCTTTAAGGTGACAAAGCGAATAAGAGGTAGCGCCTACAAGTTGTCCACCATTTGGGGAAAAATTCTACCCCGCACATTGAATGTATTATCCCTCCAAAAATTTTACCCCAAAGCCTGACAAGTAACTTTTTGTATATATATATTCATAAATTATGTTTTGTAAACTTTCAGGGCAATGAAAATATAGCGTTTCTCAAATCTCTTATATCAAGTGAGCAAAAGATCGAGTTAAAACAGCCCGCAGGGTCAGATTACAAAGATCCCCTCGGCGCTATCGCGCTTTAAAATTAAAGTAAACTTACACAGCCCGCAGGGTCAGATCAACGAGATCCCCTCGACGCTATCACGCTTTAAAATGAAAGCAGACTTACACAGCCCGCAGGGTCAGATCAACGAGATCCCCTCTGCGCTATCGCGCTTTGAAATTAAAGCAAACTTACATAGCCCGCAGGGTCAGATCAACGAGATCCCTCGGTGCTATCATGCTTTGGAATTAAAGCAAACTTAAACAGCCCGCAGGGTCAGATCACCGAGATCCCCTCGGTGCCATCACTCTTTCAAATTAAAGTAAACTTAAACAGCCCGCAGGGTCAAATCACCAAGATCCCCTCAGCGCTATCACACTTTGGAATTAAAGGAAACTTACACATCCCGCAGGGTCAGATCAACAAGATCCCCTCGATGCTATCATGCTTTGGACTTAGAGCAAGTTATAATAACCCGCAAGGTCAGATCACCGAGATCCCCTAGGCGCTTTCACTCTTTGGAGCTAAGGCAAATTAATTATCTCAGCATATAATAGCGAAGTTATGGAAATCTTGCTATCTCGACGGTTAACCCAAACGGAAAACCTAACTTCACATCTTAATTACCAAAGAACAATAAACAAGCAAAATCAGCACAGCCTATGTTTTCAGCGGCTTAATAACACAACCCATCGACAAAACAGATATTAGCATAAAAAAATTCCATTGATAAAACAAACTTATTAGCTCACAAAGCTGAGCCTGATAGCTACAGCTTAAAATTTAACAAACGAAGAGCTATGAAACAAAAAACAAGTGAAGAAGCATGCTAGAGGCCCTCAAGTTTGAACATACTCCTCATCCGTCACCATGGAGAAAACATCAGAATAAGAGGGCTTCAGCGCGGGAGGTTCAAAGATACGCTCGTCTTCTTCCCAGAGATCAAGGGCCTCATCCGGTGGAGCCAGTTGGAGAAGGTCATCAATATTCGCCCCAAGGAACTTATCCTGCACCGCGCAAAGAAAGGCGGTGTGATAGTTGAGGTGATCCTCTCGCCAGTCCTCGCGGGTCCGCTTCACCTTCAGCTTATACTTAGCCCTGTGGCGCCCATATTTATGCTGAATGTCTCGCAGCGCCTGTGTGTTCTCTTCAGTAACAGTTTGCCAATAGCCTAGCCCCTTCTCCGCTTTCTCCAAATCCTTCACCATCTTGGCCGCATTCTCCTTCTCCACCTCAGTCCCCATCTCCTCTATCAACGCTTTGAGCTTTTTCTCTTTGACCTCCGTGGCAGATTTAACTTGGGCCAACTCTAACTCATGCTTCTCCTCCAATCCCAGCATGGTGTTTATTAGCTCCTTCCTCTAGCCCATAGAATATTCCAGGTCCGAAAGAGCTTAAGTCAGCTCGGCGGCCTGTTTCTTGCTAGTCTCCCCCATCTTCCTGACAGTCTCCTCCAACTCAGCAAGAGTGTCGCGTTCTTGTTGCACCTCCTTCAACCGCTTAGCACTACCTTAGGAGGCGGCGTAGGCAGTCTCCACTTGACGCTGTACCTCCATCAATGCCTTTGCCACCCAATAAGCAGTAGAAAAGGCCTTCATAACGAGTCAAAACAAATTAGCAACAAAAATCAATAACACAATAGCACCATATATGCCAAAATAACCAATATGTAAGCCTCAAGTAAATACTTACAAGCAAAGCTTGCTGCTCAGCATAGGCCCCCAACTCAGCGGGACCCATCGTGCTGAAAAGCGCTTCCTCACTAGGGAGTTCGGTGCAGTGCCCCAGCTCACTCACAACCTCCAGTTTCACCGGCGATACGCCCTCCCCATGTACCTTCCGCCACAACTACACAAGATGTAGGCGCTCAAGGAAAAATAGCAATGTATCGCAACTTTTACATACCAGTGGCAGATCAAATTTAGCCCATTGGACCTGCTCCTCTTAAAAAAAATAGCCTTCCCCTTTGAGGCCTTCCCACCATCTTTAGCAGCAGAACGAGGATGCTTCTAACCCCCTTTCTTTTATCTCCACTCCCTTCGTTGGTATAGCAGGAGTCCTGGCTCGGGGAAGATAACCTTGAGGGCTGGCTGCAGGTAAAATAGCCCTTAGAGGAGTGGCCTCCACAACCACCACGTCGACGGTGAACCTTGGGACCTCCACACTTGCAACAAGAGGATCCATGATCCCCTCATCAAATAGTTGCTGGGCCCATCCACCAGTAGTAAGTGCCTCATGCTTCGGTACCACCTCTGGCAACTCTGCCACCACCATCCCGATAGGGTTCGTTTCCTCTTCAGCCCCTGCAATGATTGGGCCTCCTTCCGGTGCCCGCATCCTCGCCACTGCCACTACAGGAATAATTTTATGTTTTCACTTAGTACGAGCCATTCCTACAAATAAAAAGAAAAGCAAAGATCAATTTTCGAAACCTCACCATCCTCAGCAGTTAAATCGGTATACATAATGGCCCCCTGATCCATCCAACAAAAGAGGTAATTGGGTTGGCCAAGTAAAAACTCCGTCATGCGCTAGTGGATGCCTAGCCGAATTTGGCGCATAATTTCTGCCTCTCAGTGTTGTGCAGGGCTCAAGTCCAACGCTCGGCGCCAGGTGTAAGGATCTTCAAGATTGCGATTCCATTTGGTATAGAATGGGAACTCCCCATCCCATAAGGGGTTCGGCGCACCCTCCTCTACATTATCTGTGGAGGGGAAAATCCAGAACCATTTATCCTTGAAGTTCCTGACATGGGATTGCTTCCCCACAGGCTTCAGTGTAGTTTCCCTCTTGCTTTCCCAAAACACAAACGCTCTGGCGTGCTTTGTACGAGGCTTGAAAAATAGGCGGAACACGCCCTCGGACAGCACAAAGCCCAATTCACGGCACATTCGCGCGAGGATAGCCAAAACAATCCAGGCGTTGGGATGCAATTGCCTGGGGGCACAGGCTGAATTCGCGCAACACATCCACTATGCCCGCATCTAAGGGGAAACGAAATCCCCAACGCACCTGTTGGCATAGCACAAGCACCAAATCCTTTCTAGGGGTATTCCACATTACGTCCCCCTTCTTCGGCGCCTTCTCCATAACGCCGCACGATGCCCCTATCAACAATTCAAAAATCTCACTGGCTTCTTTCTTCTTAATCGTGGTGGGCTTTTGGCAATCCGCCCCCTTGGCTGGAAAGGGTGAAGAAGACTCCCCCACCACGATTTGGCAGCGCGGGGCGGAACCCTAGCCACCCCCCACCACCCCCGCCGCAGAGGTGGTCCCTATAGCTCTCAGAGGCATCGCCACAACGGCAGAAGGTGGGTTACGCTCTTCCACTGGTTACCGGTGGCCAGCGCTGTGTAACAAAAGAAGCTGGAAAAGATAACTCGAAGACATTTTACTTTGTGTAACAAAAGAAGCTGGAAAAGATAACTCACTTAACGAAAGAATAGAAGATTGGCAACTAGTCAAGAAGAAAGGGAACAAATTGAGAACAAATAGCACCAAAGAGTCTCAGAAAACAAAATCAAGCGAAAGAACAAAGGAAAAGTGCACACCCTATTATATACGACAAAGTGCATGGAAAACGAAGAGATACACCCATTCAATTAAGCAAGGTCATCATGACTATTTAAAATGGTGGATATGAAAGGCCGCGTCAGATCAACGCCGCGGCACCAAGAAACGATACCACGCGCGTCTATGGTACTACCGCAACCCTTTCAAAGGCCCTAAAGAGCCTTCACTTCGACCCGTTTGGGGGGGACTCCAGATATCAAAGTCCATTGGAGGCCCAAATAAACAAATCATGGCCCAAAAGCAGGCTAATAAGCGAGCCCTGGCCCAAAAATGAACCCCATAGACAAACTATGCCTCAGCATAACCACGCGCTGAAACCACTTCAGCATGACAACGATAATCCCTCAGCGCTACCCATCGCGCTCGAGTCGAAGTACCACCGGCAAGACCCTTGCCGATCCAGCGTACTCTTTCTCTCACCTCTGTCGCATTAAATACAACCCTGACTGGTAGGGACATACCATTTAATGCTCCGACGTCGGAAAAGACCTTCGAGCGGCTTGCCACACGCCACAGCTTGCAGGCGGATCCCACAGATCATCATTACATGTATCCCTATAAATAGCAAGCCGATCTCACACTTTAGAGGTAACTGTTTACTTCAAGAATACATACTTATCACCCTTCTCAAAGAGCTAACTTTAGCATCGGAGGGTCTTCGCCGGAAATACTTCCGACCGGAGACTTGTCTTGTAGGATTCGGAGACTTCGAGGACAACGGACTTCATTCAACAGATGCCACTTAGATATTAAATTAATCTTTTAGATCAAACAATTACATTTCGTTCATTATTTAAATTTTTATGAATGAACAATACATACCGGAAGAGCAAGAGAGAGGAAAAGTTGAATTGAATAGTATCAATTGTTGTATAAGGGAGAAATCGTGTTCAAGTGAGGAAGAAGGTAGAAAAGAAGTAAGGCAAATGATTCGCGAGTTATGGATAGAACTGAACGACGAGTTGAAGTGACCGAGTTTAATACCTCTTCCATAGTGAATGCCTCATTGAATATGGCAAGAACTGCTCAAGTTGTTTATCAACATGGTGATGATAGAAAAGGTTCCTATGTTGATGAGTAAGTGCAAGCGTTAATGCCTCAACCACTCTATATCAATTTATTAATATGCAATCAAATAAAATTATTACTTAAATCTGTTCTTACTTTACCAGCTAGTGATAGCAGGTTATGAGTACTTAAGTGGTAAGTCATATATAAATAAATTCATGTACACACTAAACAAATATAAAATTTATATATATAAGGAGTGAAATTGCTTAAATATTGTTCACTGTTTTCGTTATTTATCCTGATTTTGAAGCTTATGAAATATTGTAAACATAGAGTAAAAATATTAAATTAAAAAGAAATAAATATGAGAGAATATGCGATAGATTAAAATTCAAAATAAAGTCATTGTAGTTGTGTCACAATAGCAAGAGGCTGTTAAAGGCTCAAATAATGTAAAAAGGATATTAAACAAGTGAATTAAAGGTGGAATGGTCCAAGGCCCAAAAGAACATATATTCCAAGTAGACCTATTCGTCGGGCAGGCCGGGTCGGTTTTGGGCCGGATTTGGCGGGTTTTTTTACAAAAAACGCTAACCCAAGCCCGGCCCAAGCCTATACTTTAAAACTTCAGGCTCGGGTCGGATTCAGGCCGGGTTTACAAGGTCATTCCCAAGCCCATGAATATTTTTTTTGTTATAAATTTTTTTATTAAACTAAGTTAAAAAAATATAAATTAGATCAAAATATGTTTAAATTTTTAATATAATTGCATTGTTTACTTAAAATCTTTAATATTCGGTAACATTTATTATAATCAAGTATACAAATTTAATAAGATAAAATATAGGAACTTAAAATAATTATAAATTTAATGTATAAATATATAATAAATAAATAAAATTATTCGTCGGGCCGGGTTCGGGCCGGGCTTGAGTATTTATATAAAAACCAAGCCCGGCCCATAAATCTTCGGGCTTCGACAGGCTCGGGCTCACGCCGAGTTTTTTTAAAAAACGAATGTCCAAACCCAGCCCGTTGAAGCGGGCTCGGTCGGGCCGGGCGGGTACCCCGGCCCGCGAACAGGTCTAATTCCAAGTAGGGGTGTTAACAAGCCCAGTGGCTCGTAAACGGTTCGAGATTCGGCTCGGTAAAAGCTCGGCCAGAGTTCAACTCGATAGAACTCGACTCGAGTTCAAGATAGGCTCGAAATATTAACAAACCAAACCAAATCTTCTAAGATTCGGCTCAAAAGCTCGCTAACATGTTCGTATAATTTTTCTACGTAATAAAATAGTGAAAAACAAATAGTATGTATTTAGTGAGTAATAATCATTCGTATAATAAATGTATTTTCCGATACTATTTTTAAAAAAGTATTGAAAAATATAGTGTTACTAATGCAATCTTTTTAACTGGTGTTTTAATGTTGAAACACTTAAGGGGGCAACACTTCTATTTTTCATTGCAAAAGAAATATATAGTCGGCTTGTCTATTTTTCATTGCAAAAGAAATATATAGTCGGCTTGTTTAGGTTCGCGAGCTCGTGAACTCGAGCTGAGCTTTTTACGAGTCCGAGCCGAGCTAAAGTTTTCTAAGCTCGACGAGCTAAGAGCCGAGCCGAGCCCGACCATTTTTGTTCACGAGCCGAGCCGAGCCTAGGATTGTTCGGTCTCGGATCGGCTCGTTAACACCCCTAATTCCAAGACATGCAAGCTGTGTTTTTGCTTAACTTAGGGTTGGGCCAACACATGAAAAAACTCAGCAAATGATCCCAACTAAATTAAAGGGGTTTACATGGGATTACAAGCACTTTTATTAAAACCGGACCGGCCGGTTCAATCGGTTTAACCGGGAATTGACAAGGAATCTGGTCCGGTTGAATAAAAATAACGATTTTATACAAAATCGTTATAAACTAGTTCGAACCAGAAAAAATTGGTGAACCAATGAATCGGTCAAACCCCGATTTTTATTATCATGAAAATTATTTAATTTTATAATTAATATTTTTAAATCTTTAAAGGTAAAAAATCAATTAGTTTAAATTATTACTTGTATTAACAGAAAAGAAACAGTTAGTTATTAAATTTTTTAATTGTTTTCCTAAAAATCATTAATCATATTAAAAGTATCATAATTGTATTGAGATATTTGTTGAATTATATAATTAAAATATTATTAAAAATTAGTAAGAGATAAAAATTTATCATTAATTCCTTTTTATATTTACTTTTTAAATGTGTTATAATTTTAGTGAATTATTTTTTTATTTATAATTTATACTTGATGATTAATGAATTTATATATATTTATTTAAATATTTACATATAAAAAAATAACAGTTGAACCATGATTGGACTCGGTCAAATCAATAAAATTGTGAACCACTTACTTCACCGTTTCGATGTCCGGTCCGATTAACATTGATTACAAGAAAAAGGCAAAATAATATTAGGTCATTCTTAGTGTAATTTTACAAATCTCACATTTTAAGTTCTGATTTTTCATAAAACATGAATTTAAGTTTTCATTTTTCCAAATACGTGAACAAAAGAATAACCAAACCAAGTATAACAGCCATTATACCAAGTACAACAGCCATTGTACTTGGTATAACAACCATTATACCAGGTACAATGTCTATTACATTGTTCAAATATGAGATTTGAAACCAAATCTCGATATTTGAATTATCTTCAATGATTTGAATATTTCCCAGATATTCTTCGTTATGTTGATTATTATACCAGATATAATAGTCATTACACCTAGTATAATGACTATTATACTATTCAAATGCAAAATCTAAAACTCGATCTTGATACTTTATTTATCTCCAATTATTTTTAATATTAGTTTGCATCAAACCAGCTATAATGACATAATCTGAATGCTAGATTCTAATGTGAAATGTGAAACTTAATATTGATACCTTCTTTATATCTAATTTTTTTAATATTCTTTAATATAATCCGTAATAATGACTATTATACCAGGTATAATTACCATTATAATTGGTAAAATGATCATATATTATTCAAATGAGAAATCTGAAACTGGATCTTAATACTTTCTTCATCTCCAATGATTTGAGTATTCTTTGAATCATTATAGTGACTATTATACCAGGTATAATGATTAATATACCAGGTATAATACTCATCATACCAGGTATATGACTTAATCTACAACTTGAATTGAACTTGAAATCTGAAATGGATCTGAATATATTATCTTCATTTCTAATGATATGAAATATTTATAATATCATTCATTCAAAATCTGAAAAACTTGTAGATTTGTCTCCAATCAAACCACAAAAAAACATATTTGAGAAACTTGAAATCATGAGTTCAAACTCTATCGAATGTATCAAAATAATAATCAACTCCATTGAAAAATGAAAAAAACACAGTATACATGAAAACACAGATAAAAAGAGATTTAAACACAACTAAAATTGCCAAAAAAATGAAACAAGGTCAAAAAACACGAAGTGCGATCTTGAAAAAAGAACAAAAACAAACTCAATCGCAAATCCAAGTCTGAAACTCAAATTGTGATCCAAATCCAAAACCTCAATCGCAATCTAAGAAGAAAAATTCAAATCGCGATCCAAAATCCAAAAAAATAAGAAACAATATGAAAACAATCAAAAAATAACAAATCGAAAACTCACGTAATAAGAACAGACTTGATGAAATCAAAATTTGATGAAAATCGTGATCGAACTGATGAAATAAAATCAGATGAAAATGCCACAATCGTGATTCGGAGAGAGAGAGAGAGAGAGAGGAAGAATACAGAGAGATGGGGAAATGGAGAGAGCAAAAACGAAGGGACAGAGAAGAGGAAGATGAAGATGCACAAAGAAGAAGAAGAAATGTTTTTTTATGGGAAAGGGAAAAAGTCATTTAAAACAACTTAATAAATGAAGAAAACAAAAATATTATTTCACTATTGTAAATGAAAAAATATTTTATTTAAAAAAGAATATGTTTTAATTTCCCTAAATTCAATTGAGGAAATATAGTTATTTACCTAATTTTCAGATCTTTTTTTATCTTTGTTTTGCTGTAAATAAAATTTCTTGCCATTTTCTTTCTTTTCAAACTTTTAATTTTTTTAAACCAAATGCATCACTAGATCTCTCACTTCTACCATTTCCATCTATTACCCCCTAATCTTTGAATAAGACCTCGCAGCTCTCTCATTTTTAAGAAGATGTATCTCATAACTACCTTTGACTGACGTGGCAGCTGATGTGTCTCTGACTAAAAAGTAGCGTACTGATTTGGTAAAAAAAAAAAAAAAAAAAAACACAACTCTTCTCTGGTTTTTCAGCTAAACCCTTAACACTAAACCAAGTTATAACAACAGCAGCATCAATCTCTCTCGAAATCAAAGTTATAATAATGGTAGCTTGGGATAATTCTCGAAATCTCAAAGCGAATATATGGATTTTTTTAATTAGCTGCAACCAAATAACGAAATTGGAGAAGATTTCAATTCAGCCCCTGCCGGTTCATCGGTTGCCGAAATTGAGACGTACCTCCAACCAGCATTGTCGTCACTGTCACGATCAGCGACTGAAAGAAATGGAAGTGAAGAATGAAGCAAGTGAAGAAATGGCAGAGTCGCCGTCACCAGACGAAGTAAATTCTAGTTGGCAGCCACCAACGTTACCGCCTATGATACTACTGGGGTGGCATTTGAAGATGTAAATTGAAAATATGAAAATCTATAATGCTAACTGAAGAGATGAAAGTGAAAAACATTTACTGGAATCAAAATCAAAATTGAAGAGATGATAAAACGGGGAAGATGAAGAACATTGTAAAGTTAATTAGGATTTTATATTTAGTTTTTGTTTTTATTTTTTAATTGTAAATATATAAAAGGTAGTGATATGGACCGATAATTTTGCATCTCAACGCGCGTGTGTTTCAACATGTTGGATGAGACTAGCTTAGACAGATCAAGGGAGTTACGGGGTACATTTTTTCAAAGATTAGGGAATCAAAGATGAGGAATTTATGGGATCATTTTAAAATGATAGACCGGCAGTAAATGAAAATGTGATAGATGAGGGAGTTAATGATGCATTTGACATTTTGTTTAGCCACTTTCTTTCCCATGTTTGGGAATCCAAGGTCATAATACTTTGATATCAAAATCAAGAAATGGAAAAATAAGCTGCAAACTGAGGGGAAGAGCTAATAAAGAACACTATGATGTAATTGCTTGCTCATGAGTTGGAATTGGAAGGGGAACAATAGAATGGGTTGACTTAGCCAATTTCAAATTGCTAAGAAATTTATTATATTTTATCATTATTAGTAACAAATTATAGAGCAAAAAATATTCGGCCTTCTCTAAGTAGAGCAAGAAGAAAGACGAAGCCCATTTATTCAAAACAAGTATGCCATATCAAATATATAAATGGAAAAGTGACAAAGTTGCACTAAAAGAAACTATTAGTTGGAAAGAAAACGAAGGTAATATATTAACAAAACAAACTATACTTATAAAAAATTGAAGGAAGTTGTATTAAAAAAAATAGTATTCTCGGCCTAATGGTGCAAACATTACAATTAGTTTGTAAGGTTGCAACGACAAGTATCAATTAGCGAAGGAACAAACTACTATTCTGTAGTTACAATGAAATTAACTTCTAATTTTCTACATCTCCCATTTGAGTGAAACAAGTTTAGATTTATTATTCAACCATTTCAAAATTCGAAAACTTATATTTTGATCAAGAAAAATAATGATCGTGTGAATTTATGAATATATAGGGGTAAACTGAATTGAATTAAATGAAAATAAGTTCAAAAAAACCTAAATAAATATATTTTTATTCGCCTAAAACTTGTCCAAATAGCTTAATGGTAAACATATTCTTTTAGATTTGTGTCTACTGTATCTGCACAAGTAAAAGAGACAAAGGGGGGTTAGCTAATACTCTTCTGATGCCTAAGTAAGTGTCTAGGAAAGGTTGAGTATTAATAATAGGATAACAGAGATTAGAACTTACCTTACAGTGAAAATGGACCATAATATTTATAGGCTTATAGTTGGTCTAATGAGCCGATGTAGGAGTTTTGAAATTGGGTTTGTAATAGACCTAGTTAAAGGTATTGCCAAGATGTCCCCCCTACAATAGTGGGTTATATTTATGCACATGATGTCACATAAGCTTTTGTAGCTGTAACTTATTTGATGTGAACATAAGTAGGTAGCAATTAAAATTTATAGTTTAAATTTAAAGAAAATGTGTTTACCCTTGGTACATTCGAGAAGGGTAGGTGTTTAGGTTTTTGTAGGCGTACTGTTTTGGGAGGGTGTTTATAAGAGGGAGTTATTGAAGTCATGTGGTAACTTTACAAGGCTTTGGAGAGAGTACAAAGGGAAGCACAAGTGAACTCTTCAAACCTTTTCCTTAATATTATTCTTCCTTGCTTTATATTTTTATGTCCAAGAGATGGGTGAATTAGATTCAAGTAGTGATGATAGTAGGAGTTCATCGCGGGTCATTTCCAGAGATCATCCGGAGTCTGCTAATCTATGTTGGTTTCATTGTAAAGTGATTATTCCTTGAGAGATTGGGGGTTTTCGAAAAAAGTCTTGGCTTTCTTATAGAAGGTCTTCGTCGTATGTTAAGAAGGATTGTTGATCGTAAGAAATAAGGGTTAGGAAGAAAGAGACTTCCATAGCCAAAAGATTTTTCAGTCGAAGCTGTACATTCTCATCTATTATGGATGATATGCGGATGATATCACTTGTATACAGGCTGGGAAGTCCATACAAGCTTAATCATGTACAGAGGAGGCTCGAGGAAATATATACTAGGTAAGAAGGAAATGTTTTTGTACGAAGAGCAGTCGGTGGCAGTTCTTTGATTTCCTCTTTTACCTTTTTTTATAGAAGTGTTGTGGGAGTTCATTCTATGTCCTTCTCAAATTCATCCTAATGGTTGGCGAGTCTTTGTATCATTATATTGGTTAAGTAGTGAAATGGTTATTTCAGTTGATTGGTGTAGTGTTTAGGTTGTTATATTCTCCTTAATTTCTAGATTGTGGTGATCATGTTGTGCTTAGGCCTCTTGGGCAAAGGTTGACAAAAAAAGTATGAGAAAAAGCCACCCCAATGGGGATTTGATTTTTTTATGCTGACATCTCCGAATGAGTTCCCTTTCCCAACGAGGTGGAACAGTAGGCCTAAGAACAAAAGTGGATGGCATGGTGAATGAGGTTTGACTGATGGTGAAGAAGTTGTATTAGATAGGCTTAGAGATGAATTTGTTATACTTATTGATATATCCACTGTTGTAGAAGGCTTCTTGAGCTCTAGTTGTTATTTTATGTTAGGATAGCGAATGGCTTAGTGTGGGATTATGACTAGGAAGAAATTACAAAAGTGGTTGATAATGCATGAAATTTTTGAGAGAGATGTATTTCACTTGGAGGCAACTGAAGTTACAAACATGAATATTCAAAGTAAGAAAGTGTTCATTGGGTTTGTTAATTTTAGTTTTAACTTGATGATGATTTTTATTTTATAGGTATGGAAGGAGATAAGTTGCTTGAGTCGAGTGATCATTTGTTAATATTTGAAGAAATTTCGATGGGGATGGATACTTAGCAGGAGTAGAAATCCCATCGAATGAAGGTGTATTGGATGCTTCCAACTTAAGAATGAATGTGAGCTTGCAAAGTAGAGTTGCCAAAGTGATGGTGGGAGACTCATCATCCCGTGAGGTACTTGTAAGTGATAAGGTAGCAAAATTGTATTTTGTTGTGTATTTTGTGCAGGTTGTTCGCCCTGTGCAAGTGGGTGATCCAAACTCTATGATGGTTACTATAAAAATTGTGATGGTTCAAGAATCTAGAGAGGGGAGTAGTCAAAAGGTGGTTACCTCTCTCGTGGAGAACTATAATGGAACTATGGACCATCCCAAGTTGTTGGATCAAGGTAAGGGGAAATGGTAATCCATTTGAAAATGCAAGTGGAGGGAACTCAGGGGAGTGAGGAAAACCTCTCAAATGATAATAGAAGCATAAAAGTTATGGATCTTGTGGTTGTTGTTCTTGTGTGTATTGGAGAGGGGGTGACTCCATGCTACAGTTGTTACGAGACACTCCACAAAGTTCTTCAAAGTTAACTTGTGGGCAAAAAAGAAAAAGGGTGTTGGAGCTAATGGGTGAAAGTATGACATAATTTTTTATCTTTTCTAGTAATGTTTCAAGGGTAGTTGTCGAAGCAAACGCCTTGCGAGAGACAATAAGGGTGCAACGGGTTGAAGTGCGAAATTTGAAGGAAGAAAAATTCAAGCTAGAATCACTTGGATGAGAAAATGAAAATGTCCAAGGAGTCTGAGGCAAAAATGCAAGCAATGGCAAACGTTTGGAGGTTACAAAAGCATTGAGGTGGAGAAAGACAAGTTTGAACACATAACAGAGGCCAAAGTGTTAAGAGCATAATAAATTTTCTTGGGGTTGTTTACTAGGTAATTGAAAGAAATATCATGTAAATTTGTATTTGGAGCTTCTACAGCTCAAACTACATTTTTTATCCCCCATCACTCTTTGATTTGTTGCGATGTTATTATGTTGACTTGATGCTAATAGTGTATGAGAAGTGGATTTTGTCTTTTTCATTTTTTGTGATAAAATGCAAAAGATGTATATATTATGAACTTGATATTAATGTGTGTGATGGATTTTATCTTTTTCATTTTTGTACTGAAAGGAAAAAGATGTATAAAAGGCAACAATCTTGCTTGTTATTATATCTTTGATGTAATGATTATAACTCTTAGTTATGTTAGTATAGCTATTAGGATATTTATGCAATGGAAGGAAATTATTTTGAAAATAAAGTTTTGACTTTTCAGCCCAGTCTTAGAAAATTTTGAGTGTGTACAAATTCTTAGTTAGCATTTATGTTTTAGAAGTTTGTTTAATTTAAAATAGAAAGATGTGGTGGTTCTTGGAGAGGGACACTTAAGATGAGTGTTTTGTATCACCTTGGATGTCTCTAAGAATTTGCCCATTCGTAAGCTGGTTTGTGGCGGTGTTGGTTGTTTAAAGAGGATTGTATTTGGATGTGCTATATCTTGAACCAATTAAAATGCCAACTAAGTTGAAAACATTGTTTCCTTAGTATGACAAGTGTGGATAACTTGTTGGTAACCAAATGAAGATGTCATTTGATACTATAAGGTGAGGTTGCGCTACTATGACAGTTAGGGAAATGAATATTTCTTTTTAGTCAGTACATCCACTTTTGAGTGAAAGCTATCTAGGTCGGTGTTTTATTAGTCAATTTCCTTCATTGTTGTTGAAAGGCGATGTTAGATATCTGGAAGCTATTTGGGCCCACATAGTTGTTAATTTTCTTTTTGGAATTTGTTTTTTTAATATTGCTATAAATAGGAAAACATCACTTATTACTTTTCCTCAAAACCCACATGTGTGAATTTTCTTTGTTTTTGTAGCCATGAGTATTGAGATTGGTGATGAGGTCGCTACTGGAAACTGTGCTCTTTCAGTTGACCATGGCTTAAGTGGACGCTTTATTGGTGATGGCCCAAGTTTGGTAGCTGGTAGTGTATTTGAACGTGGTTCTGTTACTATGAACAGGCATCATAGTTTGCCTGTATATGGTAAGGTTCTTAAGTCATTGATTGTTGTAGAAAGGTTTCCCAAGCTGATAATTCCTTCTATGAGGAACGTTGGAAACTTTAGTTTTGCTGGTTCTATTCTCTGTGTGTGTGTATCAGTGAGTGACTAAGCCTTCGTACCTATAACGCCATTTGAATGTGGAGTATGCATGTATCCTTACTCTTGCAGTGAACTATACTCAGTTTCTATCTTCCATTGGAAGCACTACATTTTCTCTAAATCTCCATCAATCGAGGTATACTCTGAGTGAACGCCCTCTTAGCATAGAATTTTGCAGGATATTGCAATGGGGTATATGGACCCTATAGCTCTATATTGGGAACATCCTGTTATTTCGCTCACTCTGCCTGCCTATACCATGAGCAATTAGGCCACACCATAGATAAGTGTATAATATAGCACCAAAGGTACCAGTATCTGGTGAACTTGGGCACCAAACCAGGTTCAGATCATGGATTTCACCTTCGACGTTTCCCTTAGGTCCGCATGAGCTTTGTGAAGTAAGGGTCCTTTTGAAGAAATGATGTTTAAACTTGTTGTGATAATTGACTCATTTCATTTAGTTCTTTTGGTTTTGTAGGATCCTTGTGTATAGTAAATTTGATGCATAATGCAAGCTTTGTATGTACATATTTGTCAAATAGTGCAAGGTTCTTGTATTTTGTGATGAAACTTTGATTGATATTAGTTGCACATCAATGATTATATCATCAATTCGTGTAGAAGAATTCTTGTGTTGTTTGATTGCTATTAATATAGGCGATATAACATGAAAAGTTAAATTTTTAAGCTTACTCATGTATGTACATTGTCAAATCATAGAATTAGCTTAAATGCTAAGATGTCATGGCAAATGAAACCCTCTAGATGGTTTGAGGATTAAATCCACCCTATCAAGATGTTTCATTTCTAGAACATTACATGGTTTATTACATGCTTGGGTGTATATTACATGATTATATATATAAACATTTTGAGGGGTTGTGTTATTGTCACTCTCCTTGATAAAATTTGCGTAGATGTTGAAAATTCCAAGAGTGAGGGTATTTTTTTCCCGTTCAAGCTTTCAAGTGAGTATGACCCTTGATGTAGAACTCGAGTCACTCACAATGAGCCTTCCCAATTTCCCTTTTCTTTCTCTTATTTGTGATGCATTTATGCACCCCATTACTAAATCTCTTTCGAGGAAGTGGTGCAGGCATACTCGTTTGTTGTAGTAAGCAAACATATTGTTTCGATAGTTCACCATAGAAATTTAATCATTAATGTGTTTCTCTTCGAGGTTGTCCGGGGCCTTGAGGTTGGGTGAAATATCTTGTCGAGCGTATTTTACTCTTGGTGAGTGAAATACAATTTTCGATGGTTCCATGGCCTCGATGCCGTATGCAAGTGCGAAGGGAGTCTCTCGAGTTACTTCATTGGGAGAGGTTTGATATGACCATAGTATACTTCCTATTTTATCGGTCCAAGTATTTTGTTTTTCATGGATGCAATGCTTAATTTCTCTTAGTAATATCTTGATTACGTTTTTCGTGGCTCCATTAGTTTGAGGGTGATCAACTATTCACCACTTTTTACTGAAAATATTAAAGTTCTAAATATGAATAGGTGTTGTCAGTACCGATTATCTAATAGAAAAATGATGATAACTGCAAGTATACATGTGCGATGTAGTTTTAAAAGATATCTATCCCACGGGAAAGGAATTCGGTTTTAAGGATCAATAGAGTTACAGAACAAAAGAAAATATAAATAGTTGAAGGTTTTGAATGGTAGACTGATGAATGGATAGATCCATTAACAGATTAGAGAAGATGCAAAGCATATAGATATTCCCTAAGAACAAGTATACTAGAGTAAAATATGCAAAATAATCAATACTGTTTTATGCACTAGATAAATTCAACAAAATCGGTTCTAGATGCCCAAATATCCTATCATTCACTGCAGAGCAACACATTAAATGACTTTTCTAAATATAGGGTAAATGAATTATGACACTTATAAAAACCTGAACAACAATAATACTATGCTTAGTACGGGTTGCTCTCACATAGCCATATTTAGCAAGTTACCACTCTAAAAATGTTGGCTCACTAAACAGCGTTAAAATCACAAATCCAATTATTATACACAATCTTGTTCACCCCGAAATTATACTTAAAGTCAACTTGAAAGCATATAACTTTATTAATGTAAGTGACGCAAGACGAAATACTCGTTATGACACATAGGCATATCATAAACTTCGAATTAGAAAGTATAAGTAGAAAATAAAGTAAAGTTGTAAAGTATGTAAGTGAAAGCTAAAGTTGATCAAACCGTATCCACTCTTTAATGGGAATTGTCAATTCCCGCAATTCCTACGTCTACTTTGAATTCGGTCTCGACTCGTACAAAACCTACGCTAGGATGCTATTCTTTGTGAATATTGAACAAATGAATGTTGAAGAACATAAACTTTTATTGATAAGTGCTTTGCAATTACACTCATACAACAATGGCTCGAATTTGTGGAGAATTCTAGTGATCGAAACAAGAATCGAATCACTTATACATTTTTCTCTCTAACACTTTGAATTTGGCGAAATCTATATAACTTTCACTCTCTATCTATTATGTATAACATATCATACCATCTTCATCATCCCATCACAAAATTGGTTGATTTGAACCTCTATTTATAGAGTGTGAAAGGTTGCTTTTATCCAAACAAATAGTCATGTCCATTGGTGAAGGGTTGCATCATCTTCATGTGATTGGATACAAGATTTCATCCTTATCTTCAATGGATAGGCACCTTTTTGTGGTAGCTGTTCTCCAAAAGATGTCTCTTTTTGTCTAACCTTTGATGGTTATTGATGACGGTTGATCGTTCTTATCTGGCAGTTGGAGGTTGAGAACAGTTGACCAAACCCATCATGATTCGCAAGCGTGACATACATGTCACGATCATGAATGTGAGTTGGTAACTTACAGCTTGTGAAGAATGATAAGTCGCGATCATGATAGATAGTCATGATCATGATAGATAGTCGCGAGCTTGACTTGGCCAATCACGAATAGGAATCACGATCGTGACATGGTAACGATTTATGCTTTTCTTCATGATTCTTCTTTGTAACTTTACCGAACTTTGACAACTTTGATCTTAAGCCAATTCCTTGCATTACATGCATCTTTTTGCACCTTTTTTACTCTTTTTGCATAAAATTCCATCTTTAATAATTTCACTCCCAAGATTCACCCCGTTTCTGTGCTTGCATAAAAAAACAACTACATACCACGTGAAATCTTTTATATGAAGTATAAAATGAATCTAAACCACATCATTTTATGAGTAAAAATATCAAGATAATAAGTGTAACTATACACTTATCACACCCCCACACTTAATTTTTTCCTTGTCCTCAACGTAAACACAACAAAAGTGTATAAAATAGTAATTCAAGTTCGTACCTCATTTGGCGAAAGACTATTGTAGTGAGTACCACATTCCTACATTGCATAAGGTTCAAGTAAGGTATATGAAATTTCCCACAAATTAGTAATGTGTAATATATATAGTCCAGTTGCATACCTTTGCTCTTAATGGAGGGCCAACTGAATTGCATCTTCATATAAGCGTTATACGCTCGCTCGAATATTTCCTCCTCTCAAGTATAGTATAAAGTATAAAGGACAAAGGAAGCACACTTTGAAAAAAATTGATCTCAAGGAATTTTTAGGTAACCTAGGATGCTAAACACTCTTAGTGGTTACATTTTATGCTCCATACCACTCTCCCATTTTTTTAGTGGTTGCATTTTATGCTCCATACCACTTTCTCTCATTTTTTTTTCTTTTAAGCATATGTTTTTTAAGTACAGATTTGTACTTTGCACCCATTTTTCATGTTATGCTATTTTTCTTTTTTCACTCAATGAATGGTTACAGTTTCTACTCCATACCATTCATCACCTTTTGCATAACTCATTGGTTATCCTCTCTTTCTTTTGATTTTTCTCTCTTTAATACCTCATCCTTTATTGAGCACTTTCAAAGTATTATGGCTATAGTTTCCTTACACTTTAGATAAACTTAATACTTATAAGACGTATTCGAGAATAGCATATGAAACTCATAGTAAGAACACAACTAGATATTACTCCACTCAAAACTTATCAGTAGCATTAAACTAAAACTATATAACTTATACTAATTCATGTTGCATTGAAATATATATCGAAACTTACTTGAAATGTTGCTATTGAATGTTACTCACCACTCATCCTTGCCAAATGCTAAATGTTGTGCCAATCTAAAGCGCTTACACTCTAAAAGTGCGCTCATACTCGAAATAAAAAGTTTGTTCGAAATATGCACCAACATCGAACTTGTAATACCTAACACTCACAATAACCTTGGAACATATATTAGTATAGTATAGGTATAGATAATGTATAAACAACACAAAATCAAGAAAATTTTCATTCTTCACTTTTTAATTTTATTAGATTTTTTGGAATTTTACAAGTGCCCCCCTACACTAGAGAACACAATGTCCTCATTGTGAGAGATTTAACTAGAAATGAAATACGAAAAACAAAAAATAAACAACTAGTCTAAAATTTGAAAAAGAAAAGAAAAGAGTAAACCCATTTATTGTGAAGGAGAATCCGGGGGACTAGGAGTAAATTGACAATTTTGTTTTTTAAAGAATAATAGTAATTTTCGAAGCATCGATTTATTACTCTTCTTTAGAATTTTCATGTCTTTCTTCATTACTCCAAGTTCCGCTTGGCAATTGTCTAGCTTTCATTGCATATCCGCCTTCCAATCTTCCGGTGCTTTTTCTTCTTCTTCTTGATCCTCTTCTTCTCTCATTGGCGCTTTGCTACGACGATGTCTAGCAATTGGATCGGATGGGCTAGCGAAAGAGTCCTCATGAGTTTAGATTAGTTTCCTTGTGCGGTTAGAGTAGGAGTAGAAAGAAAAGATACAATTGTTCTCTTGAAGTAGTCCGGTATTTTTCAAATAATTCCCATCCACATATCGAAAATACTCACCCGGTTGTTGAACATATGGAAGTTCTTGTCGTGCTCCCATTACAATGCCGGTTATAATTTCGGCCGCCCCAATCTATTTCCTCATGCTCGTTGAGTTTTTCTTCATCATGTCCCATATGATATCTATGAACTCCGTTTTTTGCTTCATCATTGCGCAAGAGAGAACAAACAAATCCCTCATTTGGACCTTCGTGTTCTCCACCTGACAAAATACCAAAGTGGCGAGGTATTTGTGGAGTAGGAGAATGCATTTGTCCTTAATCAATTTGTTTGGAGAATTTTTGGGATCAAAAGCTCGCTTACCCGTCAAATTTTCCCAAACTCGATTTGCTTGAAACTAATCCGTCATACTTGATGAATTTTCAACTTCGAAACCAAACCAACCTTTCATAATATCTCTTGTGATAGTATATTGTCTTCCTCGGTTGCGAATTGAATAGCTCTCTTCTTATTATCTTCAAAATCGAATGTCACAAGACATTCCAAAATCCACCCGCAATTTTGAGGAAATCGCATCCCCACAAATTAGCTTAATCCAAGATCATAAATATACATCCACATCTTCTCATGGAGGCCCAATGTCTCCAAGAAAACCAAATCAAGAAAAATCATGTTGGTTAACTCTAATTTGTTTAGAACTTGAAATCTTTTCCCTTCCTCATGTGTCCGAATAGGAAAAGGATAATCGTATTCTTCTTGATAATTTAGGATTTCTCGTCTTTGGTTGGTGGATTTCTTTACACGAGTCATGATTGTGTTTGAAGTAAGGTTTGAAAAAGTTGAGAATTGTAGAAGAATAGAGTTGTTTGTGAAAAAATTAGAACTTGAGAAGACTTGTAGGAAGGTTATGGTGGTTATGGGTTCAATCTAGACCTTTATATAGAGTTCTAATAGGTCTCTAATTGGCCAAAATAGTCAATATAGCCGTTTTCTCTTCAAACTAGCTGTTAATGGCAGTTTCAGCCATATATCACGTGTCAATCACGATATGCAACTTTATATTTTTCTCTGTGTTGTGATCGCTAAGGCATGTCATGATCATGATTTCTTTCAAAACAGGAACAGAAGGTTTTGAGGTATAACTTCACGAGCGCGATCTATAGTCGCGATCACGACCTTCTTTAATCCTTCTATTTCTTCAATTTTTAGACTAAGTACCTAGAAAAACTAAGAAAAACAAATGCACTAAATATAAATAATAAATATTTACAATTTACATACCTGGAATTATTATGGTGAAGATAGTAATTGAACATCAACGTCTTGTTTTTCAAATTTATTTTCGAGATAAGGTTTGCATCTTTGACCATTGGCTCAAAATATTTCTCCATTTTCGGCTTTCAATTCCATTGCTCCATTATCAAATACCTTAATAACTTTGTAAGGTCCCTGCAAACAAGATTTGAGTTTTCCAGGGAACAAGCGAAGTCTGAAATTATATAACAGAACTTTATCTCCAACCTTAAACTTCTTTTCCCGAAGTTTTGCATCGTGCCATCGTTTTATCTTCTCTTTATAGATCTTTGCATTTTCATATGATGACAAATGCAGTTCTTCTAACGCATTTAAATCCAAATTTCTTTCTTTCACCGGCTTTATGTAAATCCATATTCAAATTCTTCAAAGCCCATCAAGCCTTATGATCTAATTCTACTGATAAATGACAATCTTTTTCGTATACCAACTTGTAGGGTGTCATACCAATAGGTGTCTTAAAAGCTGTTCTGTAAGTCCATAATTCATCATTTAACTTAGTAGACCAATCCTTCCTAGAATTCGAGATAGTCTTTTCGAGAATCCACTTAATTTCTCGATTAGAAATTTCTACTTAACCACTAGTTTGAGGGTGATATGGGGTAACAACCTTATGATATACTCCATACTTAAGCATCAAGCTTTCAAAAGTCTTATTGATGAAATGTGAACCTCCATTGCTAATTATAGTCCTAGGAACTCCAAATCTACTAAATAATTGCTTAAGAAACTTAGCAACTACTCTAACATCATTCTTACTATATGCGCTAGCTTCAACCCATTTTGAAACATAATCAACTGCAACCAAAATGTAATTACCTTTAGAGTTAGGAAATGGTCCCATGAAATCTATGCCCCAAACATCAAAAAGCTCCACTTCTAAGATGTTTTTCAATGGCATCTCATCTCTTTGGCTTATGTTTCCTGTTCTCTGACAATTATCACAATTCTGAACAAAATCTCTAGCATCCTTGAACAATGTAGGCCAATAAAACCCACTTTCTAAAACTTTAGCAGCAGGTTTTGCTAGTCCTAAATGTCCTCCATATATGTTATCATGGCAATGACTTAAAACTGATGAAAAGTTAGTATCATCTATACATCGGCGAATAATATCATCGACACACACCTTAAACAAATAAGGGTCATCCCACATAAATGATCTAATATCCTTAAGAAATTTCTTCTTACCATTAATATCACCAGTTTCACCTATAGGTCCCTTATCATATTCTAAACGAGATAAGTGATCAGCTACGATATTCTCACTTCCCTTTTTATCCCTTATTTCTAAGTTAAACTCTTGGAAAAGAAGGATCCACCTAATTAATCTAGGTTTGGCATCTTTTTTAGCAAACAAATATCTCAAAGCAGCATGATCTGTATAAACTATTATTTTAGATCCAATCAAATATGATCTAAATTTATCACATGCATATACGATTGCTAACATCTCTTTTTTAGTGGTGGTGTAATTGAATTGTGCAAAAGATAAAGCGTGACTCGCATAATAAATTGCATGCAAATTCTTTTCATACCTTTGACCTAATACACAACCAACAGCAACATCACTAGCATCACACATCAATTCAAATGGTAAAGACTAATTTGGTTTCATAATTATGGGTAAAACAATGCTCGTTTTAAGGCGTTAAAGGCTTTTAAATAGTCATCAGAGAAATCGAACTTCACATCTTTAACTAATAAATTAGTTAAAGGTTTAGCTATAACCGAAAAGTCCTTAATAAACCTTCTGTAAAATCTAGCATGGCCTAGAAATGATCATACTCCCTTAACATTTATGGGAGGAGGTAATTTCACAATAATCTCAGTTTTCGCTATATCTACATGAATTCCCTTCTCATCTATCTTATGACCTAAAACTATACCTTCATTAACCATAAAATGACATTTCTCCCAATTCAATACCAAATTAGTTTCCTCACATCTAGCAAGTACTT
>CATIWQ010681804.1:0-24896 GCA_949673415.1 Euphorbia schlechtendalii
TGAGGATGAAATTACAGACCAAGGGCTCTTCTACTCCACATAAGAGAGAAGGAATCAAGTGAGAAGATGAAAGAAAGAGGAAACAGTGAGCAGAGGAGGATGAGAGAGAGAAAACCACCATAAGAGAGAAGAAAAACCAACATAAAAGTGGTTGTCGTCGCCGGAAATTAGAGCTCCTTTTGATCTCTGCAAAAAAGGGAAGACGTGGCTGCAAACGTAAATTAAAAGAGATAGGGTTTATTTCTCCTATATATTACGGAGTATTGCGGACGATTGTTACGTAACAACCATCCGCAATAACCTTGTATTACGGACGGTTCTTAAATAATGTCCGTCCGTAATACTATAATAAGTATTGCGGACGGTTGTTACGTAACAACCGTCCGCAATAACCTGTGTATTACGGACGGTCATTAATTAACGACCGTCCGTAATACTATTATAAGTATTGCGGACGGTTGTTATGTAACAACCGTCCGCAATAACCCTTCCGTAATACTATTATAAGTATTGCGGACGGTTGTTACGTAACAACCGTCCGTAATAACCCTTCCGTCATTCCTTCCATACTTTTATAGACGGTTTCTAGTATAACCCTCACAAATGGTGCATCCCAATAAGCCTATTCTGCACTAGTGATATGGCATGAACTAGTGATTGAGTTCTTTTTTGGTCGGATTTTACGTGTTTTCGTCGGAAAAAGTTTCATTTTTTCGCGTTGTTTCAGATAAACGTAAATTTTCTGTTCATTATTTCGTAAAACGGATCGTACCAACAGACTCGAAACGAAAAAACTAGAAATGCTAAAGTCCGGTCGCCAGAAAACGCTTGGAAGGCGGCGCGTTTAGTACACGCACCGCTGACGGTTATCCACTCGTCGGAACATGTGGTTCACGTGTCGGTGACTGAACCGGCGTACCGGTTGACCCTCTATTCCTGTGTGACGCATTCTACGTGAGATCGCTTTTGTGGCTACTCCTGGTTGTGACACGTGTCATTTATCCAGCGGTTCAGATTTATGTTCGCGATATGTTATATTAAACGATGTCGTTTTGCTCTGAAATGTTTTCTACTCCCCCCCATTTTAATATTTTTTGAATTTAATGGTTAATTTTTCAGATTTTTTTGAGGTTCAGAATATATTTTCTTCTATTTATTTTGTGTTAATAAATGTTTAAAAATTATAGAAAATTAGTTTCTGAATTTTTAAAATATTTTCTATTGGTTAGAAAAATATTTAGAACCTACTGAAAAATAATTGAAAATTTTTTCTTATGTTGATTAATTTTAATTATTCTTTTCTTTATATATTTGTATTAGTTACATATACATATGAAATGAAAATAAACCATTAATATCCAAATTAATAATTATATGATGATTGCATTTTATTATAAATGTGAGTTATAATTTCATTTAATATATTTTAGTAATATATTTAGATCTTTCAATTATTTATACGATGATTATTTTAATTATATATGTGTTATATAAGTTTAATTAAGTATTTTTAGTAATATGCTTAAATCTTGTATAATGATTAAATTATTTTATATTTGCGAAAAATATAAAATATGATAAAACATATTTTTATTAATTATTTATGTGATAATTAAACATTAATTTATATGCGATATAAAAAATATAAATATATTTTGGTAATATATTTAAGTTAATTATTTATATAATGATTAACATTGACCTTTTGACATATGTTGTTAATGGTCAATAATGATGCAAACCCCACGTAATCCCGAGCTTCTATTCAGTGGTAAAGAGCTAAGAGGAGTTTAAGAAAACTGGTTCTCAAACGTGTACTTATTATATTTATATATAATACATAGTGTATTATGCCATTGTATTGCATAGAGAGATGCAATTTTTTCTGTGTATCAATTTTATTACTTTGTAAAACATGGTTTTACAAATCTTATTTTCAATTTGTTTGAATGATCAAATTATGTAATAAATGGACATTCGGGTTACTATAAATAATTTGATTTATTATCATCAAATTCGATCAAAGGAACGGAGTCAAGATCTAATGAGTTGACCTATGGTGATCATTATGGACATCATAGTTGATGTTGTAATAATTTTTTGGATTATAATTGTATAACTTATTTCCAATGTGACATGAAATAATTACACATGTTTAAGTATAATATGTGATGGTTGACAATATACGTCATTGTCATTTGTTTAGCATCATTAATATGTATTTATTTGTTTGTTTATATTTTTTTGAATAACATGTTTTATGCACGTTTAGTTATTGAATAGCTTGGACATTGTGTTTTATTATGCTTAAATCGAAGTGATTATTTTATTTGTATATTTTTATATATTTTATACTTTACACTTGTTTGAAGATATATAAAATACATAAAATACTTAAATCCTTAATAAAACTTTTAGAACTAATATGCCCTATTGAATCTCAAATTAGTTTCAATAATTATGCATAAGTTATATAATACTTACTGTTAAATGTCATTAGTTAAGTGAACTAATTAAAGACAATAGGTCCAAAGTGCATTATTAATGATATACCTTATAGTTAAATGAACTATAACAAATAATAAAAACACATAAAATTACTATTGTACGATGAATCGAACTAAATTAAATGCTAGTGTTTTCATTTGGTGAATGATGGGGTATTTATATTTTTTTGATACTAGGGCTGATGCTTAAATTTTTTCGAAAAGTTTGTATTTAAGTCAATAGTAATTAACACGCAATTGCTCATAAAATTGATTTAAATCCTTGAATACATGTTTAGCCTCACCTTTACTAATTAGAGAATATTAGTAATGGCTACTGCTATGAATTTATTTGTAGTAGGCTTAGATTCTTAACTGTACTTATTAGGTTAACTGGAGGTTGAAGTTTGAGTTCTTGCTTGGGAATAACGAGCCCTCTTATACTTTGAGCAATGTTGTGTATGAGTTCAAAGAAAGTATCACAAACCAACTCAAACAAGACAAGAATTTGTTTCTTTCATGGGGAAGGAAGAGTTCCATGACCTGTATCTTTTTTCTTAGTGATATAAGTGATTTAATTGTTACAATTCATGTAAGAGAGACATGTCTAAGTTTATCACTAAATTGAAAAAAGTTCTAACTAGTGATCGGTTCTTCGTTTTAAGTAGGAGCATCACTTAACTCATTCTCACAGAATTAGTTCATTTAATGTATTTACAAGTTTCTTGGAAATAGTAGAAATTGTTCTTTTGATATCTAAGATTCTTCCTAAATGCATTTGGCATAAGGAAAGTCTTAAGAATATAGTTCTTAAGATAACAAATGTTAACTTATATTCGAATATCTAAAAATGGAAGAAGAACAGTGCAAATGGGTCTAAACTATTCGAACATAAATTTAATAGGTCCAAAGGCAGAAATAGTAAAATCATGAAGGTGATATGCTAAATTACCACTATAGAGGAATTGTGCAAGAGAGCACTAAGTCCAACTTTGTACATGTAGTATATTCTAAAGTGAATTATATTGTATTATGCTCAATGTTGTTGATGAAACCATATCCTTTGTGGATTATTGATTCAAGTGCAACATGTGACATGAGCATGGAACACAATAACTTTGTGTACTTTTGATAACTTATATGAGAAATATTGATATTCATATCAACATTAAAATGAGTTGAAGTTTTATAGATTGACACATGTAGATTATATTTGCAATGAGCGCAAATCTAATAGCTACATGATGTGTTCTCATATTATTTGTGAAAATTCAAATTTATGATATGGTTTACTGATCAATAGGTTCATTTTTTAATTTTTCCAATGATTTAGTTTCTTCATTCTTGAACTGTAGATTTATGAGTCTAATTTCTAAATAAATAGTTTTTATTGTAACGAATGTGCATTACAAATTATCAAGTGGATAATGTTAGTTTTCCACGAACTAACTTTTCTTTTGAGAGAAAATGTTAGTATATCACATAGGCGATTATGTCACATAAGCTAAGAAGAATACGTCATTCAAGCTTAACATGCAGGGTAACTATTAAATTATAACCATGTGATGAGTTCCATTTAAAGGAAATTAAACTTATAGTCCATTTCAAAAGGAACTATAACTAATTACAACTTATTCATTCTGATATATGTGATTCAATAGACGTGAAGGTAAGGCATAAGTCTAATTTTTCATCACATTAAATAACGTCCACACTTGTTATGACATGAGTTAAATAAATTTGAAGCTTCTAGCTATCAAAAGATTTATGAATCTATTAAATAAATAAAAAATTTTAGACTGTAAAGCATTGGAACTGAAGTGGTTAAAAATACTTTTCAATTAAGTTTACAGTTTTATGTAATGAAGGGATTGAACTTCGATTATTTTATTCCCTATACTCTATAAAATTATAGAGTTCATGAAAGGAGAAATTTGATTTTTCTTCCAATGGTTAAATTAATGTACTGAACCAAGTACCGTCAAAGTCTTTCTCTTCCAACCCATATGTGACATGGACTGGAACTATATCTATTTTATCATGGTTATGTCATTAGGGTTGTATCACTTACTCCCACACTACCTTAATAATTTTGGAAAATTGGGTTCAAGATGTAGATGAAGTGCCTTTTAAGATACTCTAACATATCAAAAAGATATGTTTTTACGAGGGAGAAAGTGGACAAATCTGTAAAAATATAAATCACGAAATATCAATTTCTTAGAAATGAGTTTTATAGATTAGGCGTATTAGGCAAAAACTTGTCCTTTTTTTAATTAAGACTCTTGAACTTAATGTTTTGGATATATCTTCAAGTGGGAGTAATTCATATGTATTTGTTCATAATGATCATATTAATAAGGGATATTGTTCCTGGGGAAGCTGAGAACCCAAAGTATTATAGGTCCAAGTGGAAGCCAATGTTATTGGTCCAATATGGGTCCAAGTGGGAGCCAATGTTATTGGTCCAAGTGGGAGTCAATATTTTTAACTCAAGTGTGAGCTTACATCATTATTATATTTCTGACTCGAGAGGGAGCATAGAAATGAGCTTTAAAGAAAGAAGAATAATGAGGTATGATAGATATATGAGACAGATGGATGAAGATTCGGAGCCTAAGTAATAAAATGAAATATTGTTCCAACCTTGAAAATTAAGTGTTTAAAGGGAGATGAATAGTATGTGTGATGGAAGAAGAATTAAGTTAACTTACCTATAGGATATAAAAATATTGAGAACAAGTGGATTCCTAATGTAAAGTAAAAGCATTAGGCTTAAAGTTAAGGGATACATATATTCAAATTAATAAGAATAAAATTCTTTCTAGTTGCAAAAATTACATCTATATGAATTATTTTAACTTTAGTAGTTGTATCTTCCTTAAAGATACATCAAGTAGGTGTATGGACCTCTATAATCTCCATGAGTTTTTAAGGTTATGGTATTTAAAATGGTAAATGAGAACCATTGTGTATATATCATACTAGTGAAAGATTGGGTGTCTAGTAACTTCGAGATGTAAGTAGTGGAAAAGTCTACGTAGGTCCTAGGATCAAGATCTAAATGGATGGATAAGATAATGAGTATTGTTATCTCTGGAATCTTGCACAAAAAGAGTTTGAGAAAGATTTTTTATGCAGAATTATGAACTCATAAGTATTTCGATGACTAAGAATATGATTCTTAGCGTAAGTGTTTGTCCTGAAACTCATGTCAAGTGGCAGGATATGGAAAATATTCCATATGTTAGCATTACATATGCTTTATTATACTCCAGACCTAATATAACTCATGTTGTATGCATTGAAGTAATATATTAGTTTATTCCGGTAATAGAACACTAGAAGACCGTTAAGAAAATTATAAAGATACTTATGAATGACCATTGGCTCTAATGTATTGAATAAAGGAAATAGCCATTATAGAATACATATGTGCATATTAGCAAATGCTAAGGCTGGAATTGAATTTTTCCTATTATGGTTAAAGATTTTGTTTGACAAAAGAGACTATTAAGCCTTCTTATACTGAGTGTTCCAAATGAAATGCTGACTACTTATAAAGATAGTCAAACATCGATATCTTATACAATATACCTGAAATATAGTAGTAGCAATAAGTATATTCATATCAAGTATTCTGTTAGTTGTAGACTAGGTAAAACGAGGAGATGTTAATATGAAGTATTTATCTACTCATTACATGCTTGTAGATTTGTTTACGAAGTATGTCTCCAAAAGATGTATATGTGAAATATATCAAATAGTTAAATATGCGTAAATTAAATATATTCGATTATCTCATTTATTATACCCTCTAAATCATGAACAATATTGTTATAATATAAATGAGTTGTATTCTATGAGCAATGGATGTGTGTGTTGATGTTATGTACATATTATTTTTCATTCATAGCATGTAAGACAGAGAAGTTGCCCACTCACATGGATGTTTACCCTAGTGTTATCAAGAGGATACAGACTAGGATGAGATTGATTTTGAACACACTATGTGTAGATCGAGAACTTGTTCAAAATCATGAATCGACTTGTTGAGTAAGAAGAAAATCGCATTGTATACTGAATCCAGAAAGGAATCAGGTTAGAACTATGTAGTTCACATGATAATTGGTCATGCTCTGTTTGAATAGCTAAAAGGTAGTTCATATAGTCGAACAAGGTTAAATGCTAAGGTGCATTATAACCGAAACCTTTATATGGTGTTAGTTGATTTAATAAGACATGCGCTCCTTTATAAGGGTAGAAAGGAAAGAACACCATGGCACATCATCAAACTACGAAAGGAACAAGCCCTTGAGATAATGTGTGCTTATCGTCCATGAGATGAGAAGTTTGTACGTTGTACAAGGATCTTAACTTCTCTAATGTGATACTTAGTCCATTTAACTAAAGAGTTATTGGACCTTACACTCAATAATATTGAGTTATTTTGTGAAATAAGAACTAGTAAGCGATTTTTTATCAATCACAAGGAGTTTATGATTAGATTCGATCTGTGAGAGATTGATTGGTGGATTGAAGTAGCTTTGTATGGAATTGATATCTAGAAAGGAAGAATTGGCCAAATTTACATTCACCATAGTTCTGCCAATTCACCAGCTAGCCTATTGATGCATTTGTTGTAAGATAGTGAACAACAGATTAAGGCTTCCGAGATCCAAACAATGTGGAAGTTGGTGATTGTCGACCAATCTACTGTAAAGCATACACACTATATACGTGATATTATATTATGTACTATATATTAACTTATATGGTTGAGTACCATTCAGAATCCTCTTGGTAGACCTTAACAGGTGCAAGATGTATTCTGAATACTAGATGTTGATATATTTGGTTAAGTACCACTCAAGATAGGCTTGACAGACCCTTATAGGTGCAAGACAAAGTGTTTCCGATAGTATGTGGTCGCACAACTTCCCAGCATACAAAAGATTTAAAAACCTTGTACGGAATGTGACCCGTCAAGTGCGAGTCCCGTGTGCAGGTCTATCAGGTCAAAGGACTCGAGCCAATTTAGTTATTTGGACTAAATTGAAAAGTTATAAAACTTTAAGGAATTAATTACAAATAATCAAGCTTTAAGGACTTAATTATAATTAATCAATTTCTCATTTCCTATAAAAGAAAACCAACATGAATAATGATGAAAATCATTCATTATTAGTTTCACTATTCATTATCTTTTCATTCTCTCTCATAGGTTTTCATTTCATGATGAAAACTTCGCAAATTGATCATTATCGATCTTGGTTGGTATCGAAGTTATGGACGATAATTGTTCTCTGATACACTGTGAGACAATTTAGATTCGGCATACAAATCATCGCATCTACGATCTTCGAGCATGGAAAAAAGTACATATTCGAATTCATTTCCGATGTCCTTAAAATTTGATCGGTGCCGGAGGTTGTTCCTATCAATTTCAATCAATTAAATTAAAATCAGCTAGATTTGGTCAATGAATAGTTGAACCAACCACTTAAATTAATTCTAATTCAACACGATCGTTAAATTTTGTTTAATACACATCATTTTTCGAAATAAATTTTCACATTTTATTCCCTTTCGTCTCCTAGCACTATTTCCAATATAAACGTTTCACATTTATCCTAATATTTATGAAAAGAGAGCAAATTAATGTACTTCTTTATTTTCAAAGACTTTTGCTTAATATGATTGTACTAAATTGTTTAAGAAAATTTGCACAATTATACTTAATTAATATAAAGAAAATCTTCAACATAAAAAAATCTTCAGCTCACTTTACATGCACTCGTGTGTGGACTCGAACCTGCGATCGGATCACATTTTCACCATAAACTAAAATATTTTCATTTAATAATTTAATTAAATGAATTCTTTTCTATATATATCACAATACGGTAACAAAACTTGATACAATTTTTATTATGATCGTAATATCTTATTAATTTAATTTAAAGGAATCTTTAACATAAATTTTTCATTGCCATAACAGATCTAATTCCTAAATGATTAAGAGATTGCTTCCTCGTAAAACTAATAAGGAATTGCATATCACTAATAATTTCTGATATTATAAACACATTTGTTTTATAAATATGAACATATTATAATTTTATATAGTTTATAAATTAAATTTTTATTCCTGGCTCCTTTTTTACACTCTCATCCCCTACGGTGACTAAAATATCCTTATGATCAATAAAATTAATATTATACTTAAATCTTAATATTACGAAAATTTCTTTATGAATAAAAAATTGAATTTTATTTATTTTTAAATTAAAAAAATAATATTTTTAATGTGAATAAAAATAATGATATAAATAATTTCAAAAATACACACCCTAATAAATAATTATAACAATATATTTTTTTAGTCCCCTTTACAAAAATGTGGTTTTAGAGACAAAATTAAATATTAAAAGAATGAGAAAAGTTGCATGATAGCAAACGAAAAAATATGAGAAACTCTTCAAATTCAATATAATTCAAGCCCAAGAAATGCGATTATTTATTAGCTTTTTATTTTTTTTATTTTTACTTGTAATTTTATTAGTAATAATAAAAGTAATTGATTTAAAGAAGAATTAGCTTGGAACGTGGTTCCACGTACTAACTCTTCAACTGAAGTTGACTCTTTTGTACTCTTCTAGACATGGCTTAATGGAACTTGCAAGACAGAAATAATTGTTATGGGGGACTAGTCGTGTGACCGGCGTAGCCTCTCTGATGCTTAAGTTAGATCAGAATTAAGAAATGAGATAGAGAGTTTTATTGTTTTGAATACGTACCCCTGAGTGGTGACTCAAGGGGTCCTTTTATAGGCTTTAAATGACCTCTAGCTAGATTAGTAGAGTGAATCATGTTTAAGTAGAACTCTTGTCTAAACAGATTCCTATCCTCTTGATAGGATAGAGTTTGTCATTAGTGAGAGTCCTAGCTAACAAAGACCATCTTTGGAAGATAGAATCTTAGTTGGATTTTATTCCTGATCTGGTGGGATCCTTTGAAGCGGGTAAACCGACTCAGGTTGATGATCGCCTGAACCCAACCTTTAAGCAAGATAAGGGAAGATTTGGTCTTTTCACTCCTTGGGGCGGACGTAATCTGCCTGGGTGATATCTGAGTGGTCGGCACGCGCTTAGCCATATTTGACTATGTCATCTTTTAATATTTTTTTAAATGCATTAAATTTTATTTAAAATTATTTAAATGAAATATAATTTTTTAATGAATTATATAAAAGGAAAATAAATAATACTGGGGACGGTAGGTGTAAAAAAGGTAATAAATAATATATCTTGTTTTTTAATAAATAAAATATAAATGGTTCAAAATAAATTATAGAGGGCAGTAAGTGTAAACAAGGAACGACAAATATTTGTAGTGTAACTGATATTACGTGTTTAACATTAAATTATTAGACACAATGGAAAAAAACTGCTGTCCCAATTTCTGTGTCTCCTTCAATGTACCCTATTTAAAATTTGACAAGTGTAAATATTTGAAATTATTTTATTCACTTTAATTTTCTCTTTCTTGTTAGTAGGATTCTCTTTCCTTTATATCTTACACTTGTCACAGAAATGGGGATAGCAGATTTTTTTTCAGACACAATATGTTTTAAACGTTTTTTAATACAATCCTATGACTAGTATAAATTTAAAAACCACGAGTGCATATCATCTAAGCCGTAATTTAGATGTAAAACTTGATTAAAATTTGCAGCTACATTTCATTTCATATGGTTATAATATTTTTATAAAGTAATTATTATTAATCATTTTCCCTTATTTCGAAAATTATGATTTGGTGAGAATTAATAAAAGGTAAAAAAAGAAAGGTCGAATGCGTAATTGATTCATAAAATGTAAAAAAAGAAAGATCATTTTCACATATTGTCCATGACCTTTGGAAATGATATTGTAACCTATTCATCTTTAAAAAAATCACATGTTGTTTCTTTAAATTTTGTTTAATATACATCATTTTTCGAAATAAATTTTCACATTTTGTTCCCTTCCGTCTCCTAACACTATTTCCAATAAAAACGTTTCACATTTATCCTAACATGAAAAGAGAGCAAATTAATGTAATTCTTTATTTTCGAAGACTTTTGCTTAACATGATTGTACTACTACTTAATTGTTTAAGAAAATTTGCACAATTATACTTAGTTAATATAAAGAAAATCTTCAACATAAAGAAAATCTTCAGCTCACCTTACATGCACTCGTGTGTGAACTCGAACCTGCGATCGGATCACATTTTCACCATAAACTAAAATATTTTCATTTAATAATTTAATTTAATGAATTCTTTTCTATATATATCACAATACGGTAACAAAACTTGATACAATTTTTATTATGATCGTAATATCTTATTAATTTAATTTAATGGAATCTTCAATATAAATTTTTCATTGCCATAACAGATCTAATTCCTAAATGATTGAGAGATTGCTTCCTCGTAAAACTAATAAGGAATTGTATATCACTAATAATTTCTGATATTATAAACACATTTGTTTTATAAATATGTACATATTATAATTTTATATAGTTTATAAATTAAATTTTTATTCCTGGCTCCTTTTGTACACTCTCATCCCCTACGGTGACTAAAATATCCTTATGATCAATAAAATTAATATTAAACTTAAATCTTAATATTACGAATATTTCCTTATGAATAAAAATTTGAATTTTATTTATTTTTAAATTAAACAAATAATATTTTTAATGTGAATAAAAATAATGATATAAATAATTACAAAAATACACACCCTAAAAAATAATTATAACAATATATTTTTCAGTCCCCTTTACAAAAATGTGGTTTCAGAGACAAAATTAAATATTAAAGAATGAGAAAAATTGCATGATAGCAAACGAAAAATATGAGAAACTCTTTAAATTCGATATAATTCAAGCCCAAGAACTACGATTATTTATTAGCTTCTTATTTTTTTATTTTTACTTGTAATTTTATTATTAATAATAAAATTAATTGATTTAGTGCAGAATTAGCTTGGAACGTGGTTCCATGCTCTAACTCTCTAACTGAAGTTGACTCCTTTATGCTCCTCTAGACGTGGCTTAATGGAACCTGCAAGAAAGAAACAGTTGTCATGGGGGAATAGCCGTGTGACTGGTGTAGCCTTTCCGATGCTTAAGTTAGATTGGAATTAAGAAAGGAGATAGGGAGTTTTAATGTTTAGAATACCCCTGAGCGGTGACTCAAGGGGTCCTTTTATAGGCTTTAAATGACCTCTAGTTGAATTAGTAGAGTGAATCATGTTTAAGTAGAACTCTTGTCTAAACAGATTCCTATAATCTTGATAGGATAGAGTTTGCCATTAGTGAGAGTCCTAGCTAACGAAGACCATCTTTGGAAGATAGAATCTCAGTTGGATTTTATTCCTGATCTGGTGGGATCTTTCCAAGCGGGTAAGCCGACTTAGGTTGGTGACCGCCCTGACCCATCCTCTAATTAAGATAAGGGAAGATTTGATCTTTTCAATCCTTGGGGCAGACGTAATCTGCTTGGGTGATTTCTGAGTGGTAGGCACGCGTCTAGTCATATTTGACTATGTTATCTTTTAATGTTTTTTTAAACACATTAAATTTAATTTAAAATTCTTTAAATGAAATATATTTTTTTAATGAATTATATAAAGGGAAAATAAATAATTCCAGGGGACGGTAGGTGTAAAAAAGGTAATAAATAATATTTCTTGTTTTTTAATAAATAAAATATAAATGGTTCAAAATAAATTATAGAGGACAGTAAGTGTAAACAAGGAACGACAAATATTTGTAGTGTAACTAATATTACGTGTTTAACATTAAATTATTAGACACAACATGTTTTAAACGTTTTTTAATACAATCCTATGACCAGTATAAATTTAAAAACCACGAGTGCATATCATCTAAGCCGTAATTTAGATGTAAAACTTGATTAAAATTTGCAGCTACATTTCATTTCATATGGTTGTAATATTTTTATAAAGTAATTATTATTAATCATTTTCACTTATTTCGAAAATTTTGATTTGGTGAGAATTAATAAAAGGTAAAAAAAGAATGGTCAAATGCGTAATTGGTTCATAAAAGGTAAAAAAAGAAAGGTTATTTTCACATACTGCCCATGACCTTTGGAAAGGATATTGTAACTCATTCATATTTAAAAAGTCACATCTCGTTACTCTTTGGATATAATGTGGTTGATGATGCGATAATGATTGACAAAATGAAAGAATGTTAACCGTAAAAAATTGAAAAATAAAAAAACTTTCATCTCTTTCCTCGCATCTTTCCCTCTGCACCATGAATCTCCAAATTATCGAATGAAAAAATCCTAAATTATTGTGAAGCTTAAAGCTCCTGAATTTTTGAATAAAAACTCACAAATAGCAAACTATTAATGAAGGAATTTGGCAACTGTGAATTGCATCTCAAATTTCACAAAAACTGAATAACCCGTATTCCCAAATGGAGGAGCTTATCCTCAATGAAGCGTTTCCAATGAAGAACTGTCATTTTCTTGTGATTTCTAGAAAGAAATCAAAATTTCCCGAGCAAATTCAAGAATTTTCCGCGAAAACAAGAGATAAGAAAAACAAAGCCAAAATAAGAAATAAATGAAAAAACACACTAGTGAATGAATTTGATCTTTTAAACATGAAATTGTAATTTATAATCCCATTTCTACACGTTAGAATGTAAAAGATTGTTTTACTTATGGTTGTTCGAATGAAATTTAAGAGTTAAAATGGTATGGAAAAATTAGGGGAAGTAGAAAGGTCTGAAAGTAATTAGAGTCACATACTTAATATTTATTTTTTAATTTTTTTATCATATATATGGACATGATGTTGAGGTGCACAATTTTTTTAACGTATAAGATGAATGTATCTCACTCACTTGATTAAAAGTGATTTAGTTGGATGAATAGAGTTACAAAATGCAACTCTTTTTAAAGATGAGTAAACTATGAATCCTTTCCAAAAATTTGATGAAAGTAAATGGAAATGAGAAATGAAAAAGAAAAAGCATTTCATATGAATACTTATACAATATTATGAAAATGCGTGCATTGACTGCCTTTTCTCTTCTGGGGGAAGTATAATTGGTGGATGCGATTTTGACGTTATAATAAGTGCAAATTATGCAAACAATGTGTTCTAATGGATGACGTACCATTGATTGCATGCTGACGCTAACTCACTCACCACTCTCATATTTCTAAAATTTTGATTGCACTATATGCATGTCTTTCCATCTATCTATCCCGATTTTAATCTAAAAGAATTTATTTTCTGAACAGTAATATATTATTATAATTGCATCGAATTTCTCTTACTATTTATATACTAATTACTATTTAATATATTTGTTTTCTTATCAATATATAATTTCAAAGATTGTTGTTTTAAATTAACATATAGTTATTAAAACTCAAATAGTGTGGTGAACTTATAGGATGATAGAGGTGAGAACATAAACCCAGTATTTGAAGACTTCCTATGCTTTCTATGGAGGAGGAATACAACTTATCATGTTCAGATACTTTATTACATTCAATTATATGCATAAAAATGAATTAATTATCTTTTGTTAAACCGATGATATCCACCGGCGATTCAACGATTAATTCTCTCGTTGATTTGTAATCATCTCATAGGGTGGAACAATCGGTCCAAAAAATTTAAAATTATTCCATACCCAAAGTCAGATATCAATCCAAGGATTTTTGGCTAAGGTTGGAAGAGTCTTCCACTCAACCAAATCCCTTAGGTTAGAAATGAATTAATTTAAACACTAGGCTGTGGCCTAGTAGCCAAGCACCACCTCTTATAAAAGTTAAAAAATGTATGGTGGTGGGTTCACAATCAACAAAATTGAAATACATATAAATTTAAATCAATGAAATACAGATGAAAAATATTGAAATTGGAAATATTGCAATTAAGTCAAAGAAACGACTCCCTCCCTATCATTCTCATTTGCACAAAGTTTTTGGCTTTTTGCATGATCATTTATTGGATGTCTCATTGTTCTTAGTGATTCCTTACCTAACAAAGTAACTATATAGATTCAATTATTTCGTTGCTAATATATCGGTTCAATTTGAATTCATAAATTTCATCTCAAAATGAGTATGTTATTCTTCTCATCCATTAGACTAATTTGTAATTCCGACCTTTTTTTTTTGTTTTCTAATATACAAACATAACCAATGTATCAATAAATGGATAGATTCTATAGCTAAAAAAATAATTTGTCGACTATAGCTCCCTCAAAAGTTAGATTAATTAACTGATAAAATAAGTTTATTGGCGTAGTAGGCTCATAGGAGCAAAAGACCATCATGCTCACTACAATCCAGAACAACAGTTAGATAGTGTGTGGCGCTAACAGCTCATCACTCTCATTCAACCAAACAACCTCAACGTAACTAAATTCTCTTATCTTTTGTCTTCACTATCACTCTTGATCAGTGGTTGAATGATTTATATGGAGAGAGTGTGATGAAATTGCCAAATTTGCTAGTGTCATATGTTATTTACTAGTTGAATTGGATTGTGGTCACCGTGATCGCCCTTTATATCTAAAACATTGTTATAAATTATCATGCTCTGAAACCTTTATTGCAACCCTGATTCAGCCCATTAACTCAATGACACTAATGAAAACTGTGAAGAAACCATAATCCATTTAGATGTTGAAGATGTTGTCTCAAACTTTCAACGACTGAGATCAAGAGATTATAAACCGACTCAAAATCATATAAATGTGCCTTTTCTCTCTCTTCCGTTCAGAGTTCATTTTGTTTACCTCTGTAATCTATTTTCTAGGATTTGTGAGCTTCTTGGGGAATCTCTGTAGTTTTTGTATAATCTTTTTGTTTTCATCTCTTTCTGTTGACTCTCCTGTGATTGTGAGTGTGGAAATTTAAGAGTGCTTAAATTTCTGGAGTTGAGCAAGAGGTTGAGAGATTATTGTTGAACTGAATCGGAGATCTGTAACTTCTTTCTGAATCAATGAAGCTATTGCCAGTGGCCTTCCCCCGTGGATTAATCTAGCCTTAAAATGCCAGGAAACCATGCTAAATTTGTTGTTCTTATTTACATTTACTTTTTGCAAATATTCATTGTTTTGAATGTTTTCTGCTTGTGTTTAGAATTCTTTATTTGCATGATTCTACAATATATCTGAGTCTCGTGAGTTAACTACTCACAATAGTTGGTATCAGAGAGTCAGGTTCTTTAGTTGTGTTTCTTTTCAGTTTATATGTGGATGATCCTATTTTTAGGGCTCTTGAATAAATCTTTATGATATCTGTCTCTAAAGTTTTACAAGCAGAAAATTTTGATGGAAAGACTGACTTTAGTATTTGGAAATGTAAAATAAGGGCGATTTTAGTACAACAAAAATATTCCAGGGCCTTAAAGGGCATTGGGTCTCTGCCTGCAAATTTAAGTGATGATGAAAAAAGAGATATGATGGAATTAGCTTATAGTACTATTATTTTAAATCTATCTTATAATGTCTTGCATAGAGTTAAGAATGAAGATACTGCTGCAAAAGTTTGGAATAGACTTGAATCTTTAGACATGACCACTTCTTTAACTAAGACTGCATTCTTAAAAGAACAAATATTTGCCTTTAAAATGCAAGCTAACAAATGAATTGAAGACAATTATGATGAATTCCAACGATTAATGGTTGATTTTAAAAATACAGGGGAAAAGAATTTTGAAGAAACTTAGGCAATACTCCTTCTAAACTCAATTCCAAAATCTTTCAAGAATGTTAAAGATGCTCTCAAGTATGGAAGGGAGATAGTTGATTGCGATGACATTATAGACTCGCTAAAAATGCAAGGACTGGAAATCAAATCAACTGGAACAGGTAAGTCCTTTTCCTCTCCTAGTGATGCCTTGGTCATTAAAGGTAAGAAAAAGGGGAAGAAAAAGGAGCCTAATAACTTTGGTAATCACAATGTTAGGAAACATAATAATAGTAACAATGCTAGTTCCAGTAATGACAATGATAACAATAACTCTCAACTTAAAACTGATAAAAGTTGTTATTTCTGTCATGAAAAGGGTCACATAAGGAAATATTGTAAAAATAGACTCAACAGAATTCAAAATAATAACTCTGATAGTGGAATGGCTAACACTTTATAATGATAATATTGAGGCTCTCACAATAAGAGATGCCAAAAATGAAATCAATTGGATTCTAGATTTGGGTTGCACATTTCACATGTCCCCAAATCTGGAATGGTTTATTGATTTAAAGGAACTCACAGGAAGTCAAGTAATAATGTGAAATAATTCCTCTTGCAGTGTCAAAGGTATATGGTCTGTTAAACTAAAAATGTGGGATAATAAAGTTGCTTTATTAAAGAATGTAAGATATATAGCTGACTTAAAAAGGAATTTGATCTCTTTGAGTATACTTGATAACTCCGGCTTCACCTACAGTGCCTCAAGAAGGGAACTATGGATGAGCAAAGGAGATTCCTACATCATTAAGGGAAAACTAAATAATGGCTTATATGTTTTTAACCAAATTTGTTATTTGTGATATTAATGTTGCTGCACTAAAAAATAATCCCACTGCTCTGTGGCCCAAGTGGATGGACCACATTGGAATTAAGGGCTTGGAAACTTTAAGCAAATCAAGTAACCTTTCTATCCCATATTACAGTAAATATGATACACGTGAAGTACGTGTAGTTGGAAAATCTCATAAGTAATCTTTTACCTCATATATGCACAAATCTACTGAATTCCTAGAGTACATACATAGTGATTTGTAGGGTCCCCCATATATACCTGTTTCTATTACTGGTTCATAATATTTTGTGTTTTTCATTGACAATAACTCTACGAAGATTTGGATACACTTCTTAAAAAATAAAAGTGATGTATTTGAAAAATTCTGTGAATGGAAATCACTTGTTGAGAACCTTAAAGGAAAGAAAATTAAGATTCTCAGGATAGACAATGGTTTGGAATTTGTCAATGATGAGTTTAATCAATTTTGTAACAAAAATGGCATTCGAAGGCATAGAACCTGTGTGTATACTCCTCAGCAAAATGGAATCGCTGAGAGATACAACAGGACTATCCTTGATAAAGTAAGTTGTTTACTTTATGAATCTGGATTAAGAGCTAAATTTTGGGCAGATGCAGCCTATACTGCATGTTACTTAAATAGATCCCCTACCTCTACCATTAATTCTAAATGCCCTAATGAATTGTGGAATAATCATATAATCTCATACAAAAATTTAAAAAGTGTTTGGATGTCTTGCCTTTGTCCATGTAGTTGGGTCAAAGTTGGAACCTAGAGCAAAGAAATGTGTGTTTTTAGGATATCCTATTGGAGTTAAAGGTTACAAACTGTGGTGTCTTGAGGAAAATAAAGTCATTGTTAGAAGAAATGTAATATTTCATGAAAATGAATTTCCTAAAAATAACTCAGTCTCTCAAAACACAACTCAATCTTATATATCCATGTTTAAGGTGGAGTTACTTAATAAAAATAGAACTAAGCATGTTGTTGATCCCCCTGTAGAGGGTGATTTACAGAATACTCAAAATGAACCTGATCTAACCAATGATATTGATATAGAAGTTATAGACAATATTGATTCTAATATGCCTAAAACTAGTTTGAATGCAAATAGAACTAGGAGAGAAACTAGAATGCCTGCTAAATATTATGATTATATTGTCTATGATTGCTTGATCTGTGGAAATATTTCTTATACTTGCTTAATTGCTGAAAATGTGAATGATCCTGTTCCTTTAACTTTTACTGATGCAAAACTCTCAAATGATTGGAATGAATGGTTCTCTGCAATGACCGATGAAATAAATTCTCTGATTAAGAATAAAACTTGGAAACTAGTATCTAAGCCAAATGGAAAGAAAATTATTGGTTGTAAATGGATTCACAAGAAAAAACATGAGATTCTTGGGGTAGAAAAAGAAAGGTACAAGGCTAGATTAGTTGCAAGGGGTTGATTATAATTAAATTTTCTCTCCGGTTGTGAAACATGTGTCTATTATATTACTTCTTGCTATAGTGGCTATGTATGACTTAGAACTTGAACAATTAGATGTAAAAACAGCTTTTCTACATGGTAACATGGATGATGAAATTTACATGTCCCAACCTGAAGGATTTATTGATAAAGGGAAAGAAAATTTAGTGTGTCTGTTATAGAAATCCTTGTATGGCCTTAAACAGGCACCTAGGCAGTGGTACAAGAAATTTAATAACTTTAAAAGAAGTCAATATGATACTTGTGTTTATTTCTCCCAAATCAGTAATGGCATGTTCTTTTATCTTCTTCTATATGTGGATGATATGCTTGTAGCCTGTAAGTCTAAAGCTGAAATTAAGAAATTAACTAATAAGTTGAAATTGGAGTTTGAAATGAAAGAACTAGGAGTTGCAAAGCGCATCCTAGGTATGAATATTACTAGAGATAGAAACATTGGAACTTTGTGTGTGTCTCAATCTGATTATATGATTAAGGTCCTTGAAATGTACAACTTGAACTATGGAAGAGACATTTCCACTCCCATTGGAGCTCACTTTAAGTTGTTTGCCTCATCAAAACCTTTAACTAAGGCTGAGATGGATTACATGGATAGTGTTCCTTACTTGAATGTTGTTGGGAGCAGTATGCCATGGTCTGTACTATACCAGACATAGCATATGCTGTGAGTGTTGTATCTAGGTACATGTCCAATCTAAACAAAAGCCATTAGGAGGCTGTAAAGTGGTTTGGTAAATACCTAAAGATAAATAATTCTATGAGTTTAGTGTATAAACCTTGTGTTGATAAATTCGTAAATGTGTGCGGGTATTGTGATTATAATTTTGCAGTAGACTTTGATAAAAGGAGGTCTATTACTAGTTTTTGTTTCACCATTGGTTGAAATGTTATTATTTGGAAATCAAATCTACAACAAATAGTTGCTTTATCAACAACTGAATCTGAATATATATCATTAACTGAAGCAATCAAAGAAGCCTTATGGCTTAAAGAAATTGTATCAAAATTGGGAATTAAACAAAGTAGTATTGATGTATTCTGTGACTCACAAAGTGCCATACATCTTAGTAAAAATACTGTCTTTCATGAGAGAACAAAACACATAGATATGAGACTACATTTTATTCGTGATGTTATTGCTAGCGGTGATGTTACTGTTAAAAAGATACCTACTCTGTCTAACTTGGCAGATATTTTCACTAAAGTTGTTTTTGTATCTAAATTTTAGGATACCTTGAGCAAACTTAGAATTCTGATAAGAACTTGATACTACACTAAGGTAACCTTGAGAAGGTTAATCTTGGTAACTGCGGAAAAGACTCAGAATGAAGGTGGAGATTGTTGGAGTGTAATTCTGCATCTAGGCCATGTGTGCTTGGGCCACTATTGCAACCCTGATTCAGCCCATTAACTCAATGAGGCAATGAAAGCTGTGAAGAAACCCTACTCCATTTAGACGGTGAAGACGTTGTCCCAAACTTTCAACGGTTGAGATCAAGAGATTATAGACCTACTCAAAATCATATAAATGTGCCTTTTTCTCTCTCTTATGTTCAAAGTTCATTTTCTTTACCTTTGTAATATGTTTTCTAGGGTGTGTGAGCTTCTTGGGGAATCTGTGAAGTTTCTGTATAATCTTTCTATTTTCATCTCTTTCTGTTGACTCTCTTGTGATTGTGAGTGTGGAAATTTAAGAGTTTAAATTTTTGGTATTGAGCAAGAGGTTGAGAGATTATTGTTGAACTGAATCGGAAATCTGTAACATCTTTCTGAATCAATGAAGCTATTGCCGGTGGCCTTCCCCCATGAATTAGTCTGGCCTTAAAATGGCTGGAAACCACGTTAAATTTGTTGTTCTTGTTTACATTTACTTTCTGCAAATATTCACTATCTTGAATGTTTTCTGCTTGTGTTTAGAATTCTTTATTTGCATGATTCTTGAATATATCTGAGTCTCGTGAGTTAACTACTGACAACAAGGGTGTTATTTAATTACCATGTCAGGGCATGTAGTTGGACATTTTATGAGAAGTATATACTTCATAATAGAAAAACAGAAAAGAAATTATTATACTTCAAATTGTAGTTGGATGATTCTTGAATATATCCGAGTCTCGTGAGTTAACTACTCACAATAAGGGTGTTATTTAATTACCATGTCAGGGCATGTAATTGGACATTTTATAAGAAATATATACTTCATAATAGAAAAACAGAAAAGAAATTATTATAGTTCAAATTGCAGTTGGATGCAGAATTAAGAGCCTACGAAGTTCTGATGTGTTAATTTAATTAAATTAGTAACTAATGAACGAGACTGCTAATGGTTTACTAATTAAATATCAACATCAAGCTATCAAAGCTTATGTCGTTAAATTAAAAATACAGCTGGATAACGAAAGTTAAAAATACACCTGGTCAAAATAGTTGCCAAGTCTACACGTGTAGCTTACTCTGAACTTTACGATTTCTGTCATTTCAATTAACAGAATATTTTATTTGGGTAAAAATTCAGGATTTTGATCCTGAATAATGCTTCTAGGAATGAATAGTAATAAAATATAGTTGGGTTAGAAATTAAATCCTAAAATGTTATTGTTTTAATTAAGAAAGAAATGACAAAAAATATTTCGGTTCTGAAATGTACAAGAACCGAAATATTATTTGTCATTTCTGTTAAAATTTTTTTTTAATTTTTTTTATATTTAAAGTTTAAGAATCGAAACATTTTGTTTCGGTTCTTACACTTCACTGCAACCGAGGCAGACAAGTCTGCCTCGGTTGCAGTAATGTCATAGAACCGAAACTTTTTGTTTCGGTTCTATGACATTTAAATAAAAAAAAGAAATGTCATAGAACCGAAACAAAAAGTTTCGGTTCTATGACAACTATGAGAAAAAAAAAAAAGCTGCCGGCGCTGCAGCCAGCAGCGCTAGCAGGAGATTCCCAAACAAACCCTCCGCCTATTTATACTTCACTTCAACCGACTATCCACATTCAATTTCTAATATTTACATGCTTTGAATAGAACTTTGTTACTTGATAAATTTTTTTTACAGGAATTGGCTAAGCACAACAAGAGGTGAGTAACATAAATTTAAATTATTCATTTTACATATTTTTGTACAAATTTTTTGATTTTCTTTGTTGCATTAAATTATTTAATTAGTAAATAATGGAAAATTACTCTAATAAAATGTTTTTTGACTTCCATATAACCAATTACTGAAACTAACATATTTTATCTTGCAAAAAAAGTTGACATAAGTTAATGAAATTAAATTGTAGTTGTTGTTTTTATGATAGAATTGGGCTTCTTTATTTATATTTAAAAATATTTGAAATCATCTTTTTTTGTATGAGTTAGCATGTTAAATGCCTAGTATGATAAGTTAAATTTCACAAAATATTTTTATTTTCTTGTGCAAGGAAAAATGGCAAATATTCGAAGAGCAGCATAAATTATTAATCCTGGACCACTGAACAGATTTGTACTACATTTACAAGAAAAACATAGATCACAGAACATCTGGAATAGGGAGGTAAAATTTCATATAAATTTTAGGTTATTTCCTAACATGAACTAATAATATTATTAAAAAATTATAACTTGACAGCCTTTGCAAGAATTAAAAGTCAAATGCGCAGCAGGGTCAACATTGGAAAATATTAATTCAAGGATATATGCAAAGTTAGTGGAATGTGGATTTGAGGGGGTTCTCAAACTTGGCTCAATGAAAATTGAGCATAAGTTAATTCATGCACTTGTAGAAAGATGGAGGCCAGAGACCTTTACATTCCATTTTAGTGTCGGTGAAACTACGATCACTTTGCAGGATGTGGAGGTTTTAACAGGTTTACGAGTAGACGGTGAAGCTGTAACAGGTGCAACAACAAGTGACATACATCTGACATCAACATGTCAATATTTATTGGGAAAGATCCCATATCGACAAAATATCAAGGGAAATTTGATAAAGTTGAAATGGTTAAGGTATAATTTCTCGATCTTACCTGAAAATGCTGATGATGTTACAGTTAATCAACACACTCGTGCTTTTATCCTAATTTTATTTGGTGGTTTACTCTTTAGCAATCCTGGGGGTAATGGGGTTAATGTGATGTGGTTACAATTGCTCGAACATTTAACTACCAACGGTTGCGGTAGTTATGCATGGGGAGCGACTATCCTGGCAAATTTGTATCGAGAGCTAACTAAAGCAACAAATCCAGAAAAAGATCAAATTTGCGGATATCTTCAACTTTTGCAGCTATGGACATATGAGCGATTGACGATCATATCTCCTACACGTTCACGTGAATGTACCCCTTCCAACGGAGAACCATATGGGATAAGGTCAAAATTATATCACTAGTTTCAATAATATAATTTATTTATTAGTGAGTAAAATTTTGAACATGCATTCATATGTTTAATAGATTTGATTGAATTCAGGTGAAAAGGTGCAGTGTCACGGAGAGCTGACTTGGAATATACAAGAATATTATTTGATCGCCTGAGACCTGATCAGGTTTGCCTTTTATAATAAAATATTGATTTATATCTAACAGGTAACAAGTTTTAGCCAAGTATGTGAAACTTAATTTGTCAAAAATATTTGTTTGTAGTTTATATGGACACCATATGAACACATCATTTACCAGCTACCTCCGTATTGTCGACGTGGAATGGATGTGTGGAGAGCTATTGTACCAATTATATCATTTCATATAATTGAATTTCATCATCCTGATCATTGCTTGCGGCAATTTGAAATGCATCAGCCTATAACAAGCGTAATAAATTTCGATGTGCAACATCTGCAAACAATCACATTGAGTGGATCAGGAGAAACAGATTGGGCCTTCAAATTTTCTGGTTACGTACAATTATGGAAATTATGTGCTACCAGGATTGCAATTTCGACAGTAATGGAGGGTCGAAATTTAAGACCACAATCTGAATATATGCAATGGTACCTACGTATAACCAGACATTGGATTTGCCAAGATGGTGCTGAAAATCAGGCATTGGTATGGTTCTTTTTTGTAAATGAAGTATATTCCATAACATACATGACACTATATTAAATGAAGTTTGTTTGCTTTATAATTGATTTTTGTAGGGTCTAAATTTTTTTAATTTTTTTTATAAGAACTGAAATATTAAATTTCGATTCTTATAAAAAAAATTAAAAAATTTTTTTTTTGAAAGAAATGATAAAAAAAATTTCGATTCTTGTACATTTCAGAACCGAAATAATTTTTATCATTTCTTCCTTAGTTAAAACAACAACATTTCGGGATTTAATTCCTAACCCAACTACATTTTACTACTTTTCTTTTCTGTGAGCATTATTCAGGATCAAAATCCAACAAATTGAGAAGTACGGAACTTAAATATGTTCAGTCTAACTCTGGCCTACCTAATTAATGATCTTTCACTCTTATCCAAATCAAACTTGAAATAGTTGGTTTGATAATTAACTCTATTAATACTCCTTTGAGTCCAACTGAACCTAATTCCTAGCTTTTCGTCTCATATTTTGACTTTTCGGGTACATGTGCATGTGATTTTGGATTTATCTGTAAATCGAAATAAATTGATTAACGCCAAAACTCTATATACTCTAACAAACAATATTAGAAACTAAACTCAACTTGTTGAGGTGTATTATTAAATTATTAATATACAGCACCTTTTTTAATAATGATCTTTTTAGAATTTTTAAAATTTTTTTATATAAGTGACATTTTAGATTTCAATGTATATTTTATCCATTTTACCCTCATTTAATGTACATTGAAAATGATAAAAAGAATAAAGTATCCAATTAACTTTCAAATGAACAAAAGTCATAACGGTAAATGAGTATTTTTATCATCCTAATTAATGTGACATTGGTATTGGGAAACATAAATTATAGACTTTTTTCCTGATGAAACATATTTGTATTAAATCTATGTTATCTAATCAAAACGAACAACTCAAACAATTGAATGTGTTAGAACAAATGTTTTCATAATCATACTCCAGACATCAAATCGATGAAATTACTAATACGTTGTATTACCGATAGAACTATCGGTTATACCATTGATCGTATCAGTAATACAATGTATTTTTATGATCTAAGTATAAAAAACTATCTTATTTCATTTTATATCATTACAATAGTATCTTATAAATATTTTGGATTATCATTGTACCAATAATTTGAACATCTTATACTCGTACTTTTTGTATACCTATATTTTTAGTGCATCGTACAGACCAGAATCATCAATGGTACATGGTTTTATTGG
>CATIWQ010682200.1:0-36773 GCA_949673415.1 Euphorbia schlechtendalii
TATAATGTATTTAAACATATACTACACTTTTTCGGTGATCAGTGGAGAATGTGCCCCACCCTCTCCCTCTGCCTCTAAATCTTTTTCATTTAAAAATATTTTCACTTTAATATTTTTTAAAATAATCACCTCCAGAAAAACAACACTAACGAATAGAACAAATATAAAAAAAATAAAAAAAATAAAAAGTGTAAAGAAAACAACTTGATTCATAATGGTAACATAAAATTTGAGCAAAAACCACAACCCTCAAAAATTTAAAAAAACTTCTTTTGAGAAAAGGAGCCTCTGAATATTTAAAAAAACAAAAAATAATTATTAACTCTAACAAACACATATAAACTCCTTTTATTAATCGAGAAATATATCTCCATTTATAAATAAAAAAGCTGGCAACTACAATTTCAAAAGTCATTCTACAGTTATGCTAAAAATTGTAGTGACTTTTTTTTTTTGAAAAAAAAAATTGTAATGACATGGTTATCAGTTATAATATTATTAAAAGTTTCTGTCAAAAATAATTTTATAGTTGAAATTTACCGACATCTTAGAAAACTAAATTTGTTTCATGACAGCAGTTATATACTTATATACCTGAAACAAATACTAGTATATTATTAAAGCGTGATAAACATTGGGATAGAATAAGAATTATAAGATATGTCAACTATTTATCTTTAAGATGTCGGTATCTTAATATTAAAATTAATTTTTAAGAATGAAATTAATGGAAAATCGGTAATTGTCGGTAATAAATAATAATAAGAGTGAGGATTCGGAAATCCCATTTCAGACAGCTCCAGAAATATAGATAATTATTCAAAACCTAATCAAGTCATCTACGATTAATGTACGAATTAGAGAATGACAAGATCAGTTGGGTCATTTTCGTTAGCAAATCAATTATTCAAATAAAAAAATTAGGTGATACAAGTAAATAACATAATTAATGCATTAGTACTCTAATTTAAAAAATTGATACATGGACCTCAGTATCATTGCCAATTTGCCTCGTCCAAACTTATAGATAGAGACAGGTTTAAATATTTTAGACGGAAACATGACAAATGTTTTCTAATATTTATTGATGTATTGTTTTATTTATTTATCTAATGTTCATTTGATTTATTGAAGATTTGATCCGGTTAAATTCAGTTTCAATATGTGTCATTATTAATATTTGGTTAATTTAAAAAAATATGTCATGATTTCACTCATTTCAAAAACATGTCTCGTGGATTTTTTTTTTTTAAAAAAACATGTCATATGATTTGTAACAATTAGTAAAAAAAGGAAAAAATATTTTTATTAAATAATAGTGTTGGAAGAGTTGTTTCGATCAATTTAACATTCTTATAATTTAACCATATTATTTAAGAATGATAAAATCAAAATTTGAGTAATTTTCGAAAATTCTTTATTATACTATGATTTTTATAAAAGTTCTCATCATATTTAAATTAAAAAAAAAAATTTCTTCTTGAAAAACTTTAAATTTTATTATGAAGATGTATTGTATTTATTAACAGACATTAAAAAATTCAGTTCATAATTGATAAGATGACCCATTTTTATTATGTAATTAAAAATTAAAAATACTTTTTTTAACTAACGGTTAGGAACAATAGAATTTTTTTAAAAAATGATTGAAACCAAAGACATGTTTTTTAAGTTTACCCTAAATATTTTACTGATCACGTGTTTTTTTAAATATTCAAAAATTTGAATTTATATTTACTTTAAAAAAATTGCTTAAATATGCTTACATTACATACAATGAATAAATTCCACCTCACCTCATTCCATGTGACGCCTAGATTCACATGGATAATTTTAATTATTTTGCTAAGACATTTACCTCTAAAACATATTCGATGTTATTAACAAGTCAATTATAAACAAATAAAAACTCTTCTCTCATTATTATAGATACTTAATGCTGCGCTATTCATCCACCAAGCTGTCCAAATTAATTCAGTTGGTAAGACAATTGTGCATAAATTCAACTCTACGAGGAAGATCTCATTTTCGAACTTCATGCCTGCGGAAAGCATATAAAATAACGTGTAATTTTGTCATATGAAATTATAAAACAGAACCTGGAGAGAAATATAAGGGCTCAGCACATAACAGCCCACAAGGCCCAATTGAAGCAAAATGTGTTATTTGGGCTCCGCTTATTTGCACAAAAATGTTAAATTGCAAATAATCAGATATTAATGTGTAGAAAATATAATATTTTGCAATATTATAATATATTTGTTGATGTAATCTTAAAAAATGTTATCCTGTTATAGTCCTAGTTAAATTGACAAAATAAAATTTCCCTATGCAATACCATCTTAATTGAAATTCATTTCATTTAAAAGAGTCCAATTTTTATCCTCCACTCTTCAATAAACCAGTTTCCCTTTTTTGGAAATATTGAAAGGAAATTATTTTGATAACAGCCGTTTATGAGTTAAAAGTTATAGCCTTTTGTCAATCCCAACAAAAGAAAATTTATTTCGCTAAATGGGAAGTGTACCCAAAGATTACCATATATTGTGATTGGAGAGTGGGATGAAAGCTAGATTTCATGAGCATTCGAGACAATAAAAGTTATCTGCCAATAAGAAAGCTACGATGGAGATAAGAGAGAGTTTGATAGAGAATGCATTATTCACGACGACTAGAAAGTAGAAGTGGTGATGATAGTGAAAACAATTGTGGTAAATGTGTAGTATTTGGTTGAGGGCATTGGTAGTAAAAGAGTGTCTTTTGGTAAGTAAAAATAATGTTTCTTTGTTGTAGAAAGATTTTTATCTTGTTTTCATTGTATTTTCATATAATTGGAAATATTTTGCTTTAAATTTTTCCGAATAATAATTAAGTAAATTGTACCGCTAATCTGATCATAATATTGTACTTATTTTTCTTAATGTACTCATTGTAAAAGATGAAAAATGAAATATATATTTTACTATATTCCATATCTAGTGTTGAAGATCTAATAAAACATGTTTTTGAGTTTTTTTTTTTTATTATTTTAACGGACATATTGGAAGATGATAGTACGTATAGGAACTGGGTTAAGTTAGCATATGGTACTGAACTATATTTTGGAACTCAAGGCCTATAAAGATTGAGCCCATCCACGGCGGCCCAACCCAATAAATTGAGAGAAAGTTAATGAAAAATCTAAAAAGAAATAAAAGAGCATAATAGACGAAAAATAAATTTGGAGTAGCGGAAAGAAAAACGAGAGGCGCCTAAATACAAAATAATTTTATTACTCTACCGGAAAAGGAAGGAGGGCAAGGATGACAATCTGCTCAAAATGGCAAAATGGGAATGAATTCCAAATTTTATCAAGATTCGTGGTTTAGAGCATTGATCCTATACAAATCTAGGGTGACCATAGATCTAACAAAAAGATAAAATTCTAGTATCAATTCGAAACCAGAATCCATTCCATATGTATCAGCCACGGCCATTTTAAAAGATATTATTAATTTAACAAATAATATTCAATATATTTTGGAATTGTACGTTTGAATTCAGATACAATTTATTCAATGTTGAAACAGAATACAACTTTAGCAGTATCACACCATGCTTGTATGGATTGGATTATTAGTTTATTTCGAAACAGAAACCGAAACTGTAATCAGCAAAGCAATGGTCCCTATTATAATTCCCCCGTATTGTTTCTTGGTTTAGAGTTCATCCTTAGAACTATATTCAGACTTCACCGTTGGATTAGTTGCTGAATTCTTGATTGGATAAGAAGCTTCCATGGCAATCCCACACTGCCCTTCTTTCTGAGAAACGCCGCGTTTCATCCTGATGTACCCTTTCTCTCCCCATTCCGGACCCCACGAATTTTTCACGATCCAATACTTAGTTCCATCAACGGTCGTTCCATATCCCACAGCCGCCACCCCGTGATCTAGCTCCGTTCCGCAGCTTCCACTGAACACTCCCTGAATATCAAATTCGATGATTCAGAGTATTAGAAATGAGTGTATGTTCTTAGGTCATTTAATTCCCGATCTTTTTTTAAATCTTTACCTCGGAGTAGAATTGGAAATCTGAACCTCCGGCGTCGATGGCAACCGAAACAGGCTGGTTTGCTACTGCTTTTTGCAACGCGTTCTCGTCATTTTCAGGCACGTTCTCGTGTCCGTCGATGGATACTGCGGGCGAGTTCTCCTTGGAGACATCGCAATTGCCATCCTCCGCTTCGTAAGGGTAGCTCGATTCGGTAGCTAAGCCACCCTTTTGCTTGATGAACTCGAAAGCGACGTCCATCAATCCACCGTTGCATCCTTGGTTCTGGTCCGTGTCACAGTCTACGAGTTCTTGTTCGGACAAAGAGACCAACTTGTTTGTCTTGATCTTGTTGATTCCCTCGACTGCTACGACTGTCGAAAATGCCCAACAACTACCTGCACGTGTAAAAACCTCTACATTAGAGAATGTCTTAACCTAGTTGTTGATAATGGATATTTGAATCCATGTTAAAATCACATAGGGTCAGCAATCATGTTTCTAACATTTTGAGGGCTCATGAGCGAAGAAATTTTGAGTACCCGTTTCTTGTAGTAAAAAGGTTTTCAAATTTTGAGTACCCGTTTCTTGTAGTAAAAAGATTTTCAAATTTTCAAATTTTAATAAAATATTAACGTTTTGAAGAGGTTACTTTTGAACCTACAACATTTAATCAATTTTTTAATAAAAAAACTATGTTCCAACTCAATTAATGTTTATATTTCACAAATTATAAATTAAGAATTTATTTTTTTGTTGAGGGCCTCTTACTGTTGTGGGCCATAGGCAATCACCCATAATGGCGATCCCTTAGGAACAGCCCTGATGGAATGTGTGAGAATTTTATCTGTATTCGATGTAAGCGCAATTCCGTAAATTAAGGGAAAATGGATCTAAGATTGCTTAGACAATTTTAAGTAATACAAGTTCTTACCGCATTGGCCTTGGTCCTTAACAGGAGTAACGGCACCTTTCTTTCGCCAGTCAACAGAAGGCGGGACTCTGTCCACGTTGGCATACATGAAGCTAGAATTCCCACGAGATCGAAACATACGATGGTGCTTGATCTTGGAACCAGCATAAGTGGACCTGAACTCATGGCTAGTCATGTCAGCAAACTTGTTCAACTTCAACTTGTAAGGCTTGTCCAATTTGTTAGTGTTGTGGACATGAAACACATTGTGTTTGAACACATTGAACCTCTTGTGTTTCTCATTGAGGTCATTTGAAACGGTGTGATGACTCCTCCATCTCTCGTACAAATCCCACATACTCTCTTCAGTTTCTAGTTCATTTTCGTGAAAATCGAAACTCTCGGCCAACCCGAAAATCAAACCGAGAGAAAGAACAATCAAAAGAATGTACTTGTTGAACTCCATTTCAAATAAAGAAATCAACTTTGGATGGAAAGTGAAGGGCCCAAATGATGGATTTATAAAGAGGAGGAAGGAAGAGGAAACTTATGGGCAACAACTTATCTAAAAAAACAATAATGAAATGGAAGAATGGGTGAAGAAGGCATTAATGGAGAAGAATCTGAAAGGGATATGGGATTTTGAGGTATGTAAGCAAAGATTTTTAAGCAATTGAAATGGAAATGGATAGAAGCAGTTCTTTGAGTAGTTAGGCAGAACTAAACAAGGAAGAGAAGAAAACTTGTGGGAATTGAGTGACATTATGGAATTGAAGGGATAGAAATTGATCCATATATTATAATTAATATTTGCATTAGAATCACGGGTATTGCGTCATAGTGGAGAAATTATATTCGGGGATGATGATTTAAAAGAGTAAAATTTTGCAAACACGCATCTGGTTACATATATACACGTTTCGAAATTTGCATCGATGATTTTTTTTTTTCACGTCAAAAGATCATATCTTGTTGAAAAGGGGAAATTAGTTGTGATCTAAAAATCAGTCTAGGCAAAGATTTTTCAAAATACCATCTGAATCTAGTTGTCATGGTGGTATTGGGTGGTTGATCAATTTATGTAGTTCAAAACTTCTCTAGATGTACTCGGAAAAATCTAAAAAAACATTTTTTAATTAAAGAATTATATTTTTAAAAATATTTATGGTGTAGTGAAATTTAAAGAATAAAATTGAATTAGGAATCATTTCAAGTTCGAGTCACATACCAAATAATGGTAGGGATCCGAATCATTCTTTGTTAATGTAAGTGTCATTGCGCAAATTTTTTTTAAGGTATAGCAACTTTTATAACACTTAAGATTAAGTATATATGTGTTTAATTGAAGTCACAAGTTTTTGGCAAGTGGAAAACCAAAGTCCATTTCAAGTGCTTTTTTTTTTTGACAAACCTTTAACTGAAATCCCCCTCAATTGTCTTTTCTTGTAATAAAATAGTTAATCTAATGCAGTTTTTATGCATAAAAATTAAGGAAGAGTGAAGAGTCAATTTAACGATTGTAAGTTTCATACATATATACTCAAAATGAAGCATAAAAAACATTTTATTCAATTAATCATATAATTAATGGTTTTTTCATGGTACATTTATTTATGACAAAGTAATCATATTTTAACCTTTACTACCATTGAATTAATACAAAAAATTTGATTATGGTCAAATATTGACTAACGTTGAAAGATTAACTTTATAGATAATAAGAAAGATTAACTTTATATTTATTGTAAGAAATAATTTAATGTTATTGTAAAACTTTAGTTCATTTTTATCTTTTATTAAAGCTCAAAGCTGAATTAGAAATTATAAATATATGTTAATTGTTGTTTTTTTTTTTTTTTTTTTCATAAAAGTCATTTGCAAATGCCAGCTTACCTTTCCATAAATTAGGTTGAAAAGTTTGAAAATGCTTCAATGAAATTATGCCAAGTATTATTGCTTGTATGCAAAAATATTTATTTTATAATTTTTAGGCTTTGCCCTTTTTGAGCCACTTCTTTTTATTATTTTAGTTAGTAGTGATAAACTTTAAATTTAAAAAAAATATTAAGATTGGTCATAATAATTGGAATTGATGAATTGTTGGTATTGCTTGTAGAAATTATCTAACGTAATTTATTGGAAACTCGTCACTTACTGGGTTAAGAAAACACATATTTATGTGGGTTAGTGAGATAAGTTTGTTATCTATCATTAATACTCCTTCTGTCTATGAAATATTATCGTTTTAGAGGGATTTCGTTATCTCATTTTTATTATCATTTTGTATTTTCAAGATGTTTTTTTCTAAGTTTTCCATTCTTACACCTATTAATTTGTTCAACTTCCAAGATAATTATATTCAAATCTCCAATACCAAGAGAAGACTATAGGTCAAATTGCTTTTATTGAACAAATTAATAGTCTTGAAAATTGAATAGAACATTTACGAAAGAATAAACTAGTAAATCATCTTATTTGGTTAGTTGTTATCTTAAAAACTGTGAATTAGTTAAAACGACAATATTTAGTAGACGGAGAGAGTATTTAATTCGAATTTGATAAAGATGCTCTTCAAACCTACAATTATTAAAAAATTCTAAGATGTTATAATATTTTTCATATTAATAATTTTTCTGCACAATCTTAATGTTTGATTTCCCAAAAAGCTAATCATAACTTCTTCCGAACAATAGGACCCTTAATATATGCTCATTATGAATCTTCTTTTCAAGAAATGAAGTAAAACAATTGACTATATGGTGTATCTATTTTGAAATGAAAATTGGGATGTATATTATATCTATTTTAAGGTACATCGCATGATAATTTTGTGTCTAATGAAATTGAGGTTTGTCAACTGAGAACATTTATAGGAAAAGAAGTGAACAACATATAAGAAATTCTTGCGACGTATAGAAGTTATTATAATGTGGCTTAGATTCTAACAAAAAAATCAAATACCCGTTTTTTGAACTAAGATTTAGTTTCATTTAATTTAGGTTATGTTTTATTTAACTTCTGAAAGCTGAACTGAACTTAACCTAACTGAATTTAATTTAATTTAATGTAAATTTATAACTACACATAGCTGAACTTAACTTAACTTAACTTAACTTAACTTAACTGAATTTAATTGAATTGTAGTTGAAGAGAACAAGACCTTAATTTCAAATGTTCACAGATTGAAGCTAAATTAACAGATAGTCTCCAAAAGAAATGGACTTAGAACCGTAAGATGAGCACCAATAATTCAAAAATATTTTTTCAATTGAAATAATATATAATTAAGCATTATGAAGAGGACAAAGGTTGATGTAAGATAACTGATTTCCCAACTCAATTATTTAGAATTGTGTATTGTATAGTGTACACGTGAGGGATATCATAGAATTATAAATTTGCCAAATGAATAGCAAGCTCATCTTAGCTCAAGCAACAGTATCCTTTTATTCCCCAATCTACTATACAAGTTGTTTGCTTGAGTTGGCAATATCCTATTTTGGTCCATGTGCATGTTTAAGTTTTCGTTTTTAAGCTACTCTAGTTTATTTTGTTCTTAATTAGTCCTTTTATTTTTTTTGGATAATCTAAGCCTCACCTAACACATGTATCCCATATTTTGGTTAATTGGTATGGCCATCATCATATTGGAGTATTGGTGATCTTACCACTTATTTGCGGTATACCTTAAATTCAATTTAGTTCAATTGATAAGAACAAAGTTGTAGCCATGTGTTAGTTTCTATTAAGAAACATGCATTACAAATCAGGGGCTAAGTTTTAGGCCCTGTTTCAACTACAATTCAATTAAATTCAGTTCAGTTCCGTTAAGTTTAGTTCAGTTAAGTTCAGCTATGTGTAGTGATAAATTTATACTAAAATAAGTTCAGTTAAGTTTAGTTCAGCTTTCAGAAGTTGAAGAGAACAGATACTTATACAAATTTACAAGCTTATGACCTGAGTCAGACTATATTGGACATCAAAAATTATAGCTAACAATTACTTAAAGAAAAAAATTATTTTTTGATAACTACAGAAAGAAAAAAACATACCGCTTCAACTTGTAACTTCATTTTCATGGAATAGAACAATATTGATATTTCAACAATGAAAATAACAATAAATTTGTTCTGTAATCTGCAATATAAAGATTTTTCATTAAATTAAAATCAATCCTGCTGCTTCATATAACTATGGGATGCATATATTACACTTAATGTATTGGAAGTATTTGGCCTAATATTGTCACCTTAAATTTTTAAAATCTTGCACTACTGGCAAACAATGAATCAACTTTGTCCTTAAAGCTGATATGACAATTTCATATTTGTTATGTATAATACAGAATAAATGTGGTTGTGTTCCATTGAAAGGAAGATGCAGTTAAGCCAGAAAAAAAAAAAGAATATTTCCCACAAAGCAGTATTTTGTTCTGTTATTTCAATACTTACAGTCAATCAATTTCCTTCTCTATTTACAACGTATGATTTGACATTGTTTTCCTAGGCCACGAACATTCATCTTTTTCACACATGTCTGCTCCTTAGTGTAACATCAACCTCATAAGTTTGTGTAACTGTGAAAAACAATCAAAACCAGAAATTAACTACAAGACATGAAGAAACTGAAACAATGATTTGTTCTATTTACTTCGTAACTTTCACAAGTCAAGTCCAAGTATAGATAATCCCGTTCTTATCAGCAGTGGCTAATGGTTTGCCTAGTCCGCTCCACGAACAGCAGAGCACCAACGAATTATGCTCCTTCAGAGTGGTCACTATATCCGCTTTCGAAACCGACCAAATGTAAACCGACCCATCGGCCGATCCAGCAGCAACATAGTTATCGTCAGGACTAATACAAGAGCGGCTCCAATTAGACGCCACTCTGTTCCCACTCGCTCTCAACGTGCCACACACCTCCAATGATCTCATATCAAACAAATTATGCAAGTTATCTCTCCCGCTCGTCAAGATAAGGTTACCGTTTCGAGACAGACTCAGCGAAGTAACTGCAGAAGAATGCGCAGCGACTTCGCTCAGTAGCTTTCCTGTCTGAATATCCCATAACCGAAGATTCCCATCGACATGACCCGAACATATAGTTTGGCCATCCATGCTGAAGCAAAGGGAATTGCAGTTACTGGGGAAAACAATCGTGTTGGTGCAGTAACCTTTTTGTAAATCCCACAATTTTATAGTCCGGTCATAGGCTGCACTGACAACATGGCGGCTCGAGATTTTGCTGACATCAACTGCGCATACTTTGTCAAAGTGGCCGGTTAGAGTGTGTTGGACTCGTCCCGAGTTGGCGTCCCATACATACAAGTTGTTGGAGCTGCTGGCTGCAATGACTGATCGGTTGTCATGGGTTATGGCTAGATCGAGGACTGAGCCAAGGCATCCATAGAGTGTTCGGCTTAGTGATCCGGTATTTGTGTCCCACATTTTGATAGACCGATCCTGTCCTCCGCTGATTAGTTTGGTAGAGTTGTATTCGAAGATTATGGCAGCACAGCCACCTTCATGGGCTGTAATTTTGTGTTTGCAAGCAGAGGGACAGCCGGACTCCATGAAGTACTCTGCGCCTTCCTCACTTTGCCGAACCACTCCATCAACTTGCAGCCGAGCAAGTTTCTCCAAGCCACTTGCCTTGAGGCGATCAACCATTTCTTCGTATAGTAAATTAGCCTATTTAAACGAGGAAAGGGTTGATTACTCTCATGTGTATACTTAACATAAAGCACAGAGAATTCAAATTAAAAAAAGTCCCTCCAAATTGTAAAGCAAGATTAAGAAACAGCATTTTTGGACCGTTTAATCACAGTATACCACGCTCTAAATTTGCCATTATTTATTTAATAATTTTTAGCAAGGTGTATCACTCTGCACTCTGAACCACATCAGATTACATTACATAAACCTTGGGCTACAGAAGTGAGTGGGTGGGCGAGTCACAAGAGATTTGAACAACTTTTTAAAGCATAAGATGAGGAACGCACATTGGATGATGATAAAACTACTGAAAAATGGGCTGCAGGCAAGATTTCAGATGAAGTGATATAAAAGCTAACACTTGCTTTGTATCTTGAGAAGCTCTGGAGAAATTTACAAACAACAAAGGAGATTATGCATTCTAAAATCCACCTAACAATCAAATGGTTTATGAAAACAATATCAAGAAAGGACCTCTCAAGAACCTGTCAAATTTTTAAAACGATGATAAAGAAGAAAAATTTAGGACATAGGGATTAAGTAACAGATGTAGTGTAATTCCAATTATCAAATGCAGCTATAACAATGGTATATGGTACCTCATTTAGACGCTCAGCATCCTGCATCTTTTGCAGCATCCAGCGGTCAACAAGCATCTTATTTTCAGCTTCTGCATTCTTAGCTTTCATGGTCATCTCTTCTAATTGTTTTCGAAGTTCATGATTCTCACTCACAACCAATTCTAAGCCCTTGATCTTTTCTTCTAAATCTTGCTTTAGCTGAGAGCATTCATCTCTGCAACACAAAATAATGTTTCAAAATTCTGTTGTGCCGCAAAACAGCTCATCCATTTTTCTAGCCAACTAAATAGAGCAAGAAAGCCACCTTATTTGAGTCAACTCGTTTTGCAATTCATTTAGGTTCGACTCTTTTTCTTGCAGTAAAGTTTTTGATGTTCTAGCCTCCGCTACCTCCACTACTAGTTGCTCAGATAATCGTGATTGAGCCTTGTAGCATTGCTGAAGTTCCAACTCCAGATTTTCTGCTTTCTCCTTCCATTCTGACCCCTTCATAAGCACCAAAAATTTCACACCATGAAAAACAAATGAAGAGATATGGTTATGACTCAAATAAAAGACAAGAAAAACAGTAAAACGTACTACAAAGAATAATAACCTTGAAGCTCAAACAATGCGCTGGTACAAAAGAATCACAAATCAAATCCAGCCGAAAATATAGAAAAATTGGGGAACCTGAACCTGAGAGATGATAGGCCTAGAAAGAGCAGTAAAAGCAGGGGCATGAGCGCCTTCTTCGAGCAAATGCCGCTTCCTCAGCGCCTTCAGGGCGTGCTTTATGGCGTCCCTCGCTATATCTTCGGAAGACCTGCAACATTTACAAACCGAAATCAAATTAACACCGAGCTGTTGCTAAGCAGCAACGCGAATACAACATAATAACAGAGATAAAGTTTGACAGTGAAGTAAACAAATGATTAATCAACTAAAGCCTAAAAAAGCTTATCAAAATGGTTGGACAGTAGAAGTAATTGCCGGGATGCCTCAAGAAAAAGGCGTGAAGATGCCCAAAATGAAAACCTAGCGATCAGATTTCATGAGAAACAAGAGAGAATTAGAATAAGCTCACATTCTAACAAAGCGTGAGGGAACAGTTCTCAATTAGGGTTGGCGAAATCAGAAGAAGAATAAACAATGATTATGTGAGGAATTCAAGAAACCAGAAACATTGGATGATCTTGGCGACGGAGGGAGAATGGCGACTTTGATTGTTGCTTGCCATTTGTACGACTAGGCCCTATATTTCCAATTGTCGTTGGGCTTGGCCCAGCCCAATGCTTGGTTGTCTTTAACGTCCCATCTTAATATATTAGCTTCCCGAGTATTTTTGTAGAGGATTATCCTCCCTGTGTTTCTAGTACAAAAACTCGTGCTTGCTCTTTGAGTTAAATGCATTATTTCCATTAAAAAAATACTCCTTCTAGCCTTATATTCCTACTTATAATACTAGAAAAATATTTATATACAAAAAAACCCTGTGCTTGAGCGAAGCGATTTTGAAACATTTTTTTCCAATTTAACACTAAGATTTATTTGGTTGGATGTTTATTTGTGAAGCACAAATGTAGTGACATTAAGGGCTCTTTACTAGTTAAGTTCAATAAAATTTGTATTTTAATTTCTTTCCACAAATGGCATTGGCTTTGTAAACTCATTTAATGTCGCGAAGTGTATAAACAATTTCTTACCTAAATTCTAATTTAAAAAATAATTCAGATTTTATGGTACTGCTGATTATATACACATGAAAAAAGAAAAGCTATTTTATGGTATATAAGGGGGGCATAATAACCATCATGTACATACATAGTAGTATCTGAAGCTAATCAAATAGCCATTAAGCTTTATTTGCCTTTTTTTGAAAAATTAGATATGAAGAGGTCAGAATCAGAAAATTTTCATTCAAGGATAACATTTGTATAACAACCCCCATTACACAATGTTATTATGCAACTTCAAACTCCAATCCACAAGTTCTAAAAACACAAGTTAAATATAAAGATACTTTTCCCCATTTTCCTTTTCCCCCTTTTTCCACTTATACCCACTCTAAAATTTTACAGAAATTTAGTTTCTTATCAACCGGTACGAATTCTGTCCACCCAATCCACACTCTTCCGCCCCTTGTCAAACTGCAGGTCAATACTCATTCTCGATTTCTCACTGTACTCGACACTTCTTCGTGACCTCTCCATTTGATCAAAGGACACCTTCAACTTTTCAAGCTTGTCCACGTTGGCAAATTTGTAATCGTGAAACTTGAGTTTTTCGAGTTTATCTGTACTTTTTCTTGGCCTCTCCCTTCGATCCGTGCTCTTCCTTGGCCCCTCAAAGCAGTCGGTGCTCCTCCTAGGCTGTTCGAATCCATCTGTGCTTCTTCTAGAAGTGTTTCTTTTTGACGGCGATTTCTCAACTGTCAATATGAACTTCTTTAAATGCCTCAGATACTCCGGGAATAGCTCCAAGTCACAGTGATTTCCTCCTTTGAGCCATAAAGGTTCATACTTTTCCTGGCACAGTTCCCATAGCTGTTTTCCGTGAGAATAGTCGACAACTTCGTCAGATGTTCCCTGTGGGAAAAGTTAGTTGGCACAAGAAGAGCAGTTAATAGTTAATACCACAGACAATTGAGCCCAAATGATCCACCTGCTCCCTTAGACAAAAGACCAGACAGAACAACAACATCATAGCTTTGTCAATTTAAAGTACTTTTAGGGAAAAATTTATCGGTTTGGAATTGCATCAAACTGAAGGTATTGAATTTTCCTACATCTTTATCTTGAATGCTGTTATCTTTGAACCAATAATTTCATGGTGATATAAACTGTTCCATTTAATTGTATACAAAGCAAAAGGCATTGAAAATGACAACTCACCTTAACAGCAAGGGTACTGAATACTAATTTATTGATACTCGTTAAAAAAAATTCATAGTATTCAAATGTTTCCATGAATACTAGTAGATTAAAATAATATCCTAAGGCAGAGAGAAGCAAAAACAGAATAAGCAGTTTTAAAGAGGTAAGGCTACGTTTGAAATACTTACATGGATTACCAACACAGGACACCTCACGAGCGGGATCTTGTCTATATTCTGAACAGCCACATATAAAATAGCAATTAGTTCAAAACATACAAAAGTGTATACTCTTCCAGTTATACAGAACAATACCCAAAGGCCAAGATGATAAATTACAAATGCCAAACCTTGTAGATATCAAACCAGTAAGTGCGCTTTACAGGGTACATGACTCTAAGCCCTGAGAGTATAGGGCTGTGCAACACAACAGCTCTTAGCCGAGGTAAACGCGCTGCAAGATCCAAAGTAGGCCCACTACCAACAGATTGACCATAAAGGATGATGTTTTCTTGCTTATAACCATAGTTCTCTTCTAGACATTTATAAGCAGCTTCGATATCAGCGTATGTGTTGTGCTCGCTGGGCTGCAGAAAGGCGTGCATGGAAGCTTTAGAGAAGCCATTGTGCGGTAGAAATCATAATTCTATAGTAACATAATAAAAAGAGCAAGTTTTTCACATGCTTCGTACCTTTCCCGATGATTGTCCATATCCAGAGTAGTCATACCTGCACAAATTGAGAAAAAAAAAGAGTTAACGCCTTTTCAATTTCCGATGCTTGACTGGTAGTGGTGGATGATAGAAAAACTGCCACGTGGACTCGAGTAAAAAGTAGGTTCGAGAATAGTGATGAGATCTTGGAGATTTTGTGTTAGGTTAGGTATTGATTCACAGTGGCAGATACAGAAAGTTAATAAATTGGTAATTCGCGACAACTCACGATCTAACATAGTTTCTGAACTATTTGCTTCGCCAGCAATTGAGTTAGAATATCATGATTCATTGGAACAATCACTCTGGAAATAATCCAGCAAGAAGCTAAAAATGGCAGGTTTGCACTTCCAAGACCAAAACAGATTCATGCAGTATAACGTCTAAGAAACCGACAAAATATTCGAATTTCGTTTCTAAAACCAGAGAGTAAAAGTTATTCGTAAAATCTTCTACAAAAAACAACTCCCAAATATATCAGTTTCAAGCAGCCATTAGCCACAGATCAAGCACAAAATACATAAATCACCGAAAGATAACACTATTTTTCTAGCAATGTCTAGAGAGGAAAAATTTACCAGCTCAATTATCTCTCTAGTTATTTTACTATGTCACTCAATACTTAACTTCATAAATATATCACTTGCACAGATCATTCCCCCATGGAACAAATTCAGAAAAACCAACTGCTCGGTAAATCATAGAATCAAAGGCTATCCAAGGAACAAGATTTACAGTACGAGCTCAAGATGTGAACATGAGATCTATCTACGGCATCTGCAGCAAAAATCAGTGGCTTGAACGACAAACAATACAGCAATAGCATAAGTATCCAAAAATTACACATTTGACATGAGCAATCCCAAATCTGAGACAAAGGCATCTCACAATTGATTTTTATGCAGAAATTGACAAAAATTCCTTGCAGTTATCTACTTATTAAACCTAAATAATGAAATTGAGAAGAAGAAAAATTGAAAAATATGAAAAGGAAGAGGAAAAGTGAAAGAGAGGTTACCCCATGACATTGATGCGCAAATGGATGCTCAATTCAACGAAGAGCTCATACATCTGACCAACATCAGCAGCATTTCCATGAGAGTAAAGCAAAGTAGTGGTCGCCATAGGATACCTAATATAAACGGCAGCGATCTCGTTGCCCTTGCGGGTGGGAAGGCGCAAGATATCGACGTTTTCACGGTGGGGGAAGTGGTCGAGAAGCAAAAGACCAGTGGCGGGATCAGTAATAAGCTTGTAGGAAGGAGGATTGGGTGGGAAAAACGCAAATTTAGCAGCCATGGAAGAAGTCACCCCGCCCATTGTATATATCGAATTAAACAGCCTCTTTGAAAAATGAGAAGAAGAAGAAGAAGATTCAGTTTGTGAGTTAGAGAGAAGAGAGAAGAGAGAAGATGAAATGGGGGAATGTGGGGATGTGGACTTGTTTACAGGTTGTCTCATGCGGATGTTGATGACTCCACTCTCACGTGTAACGCTTTTTCTTAGCTCTACTCATTCCAATCTACGGCACATCTCCCAAACTAATATCGAAACAACAATTTCAAAACTCGTTTTTGTGGTAGCATTATTTCATTGAAGTTTTTAAAATCATCCAATAATTATAAGAGATCAATTATCAGTTTGTTGAATTTCAAGTTACCAAATTAATTTAAGTGTCAATGCATGTTTGAATCATAATTCATAGGGATATATTTGAAGTAAATTGTGTTAGGAATGTAGTTCTCCTATCCATGTTTCTGCAATTTGCAAGTTCATGAGTTAATTCCGATTAATCTTTCCAAAATCAATAAAAGAACCCATAAAAGTGTACAATTTTTTTAGAACAACCATTTTGGTGGTTACTACGCATTGGGCTTGTGTAAGTTCTTATAGTAGAGTTCTTACCTATTTGAGCTAGCTAATTCACACATATATTATCGTACGAAGCACGTGAATAGTCTCGTCGTCTTGTGAACCGTTAATGTTTCCATAAATCGCGGAAATGATATCACATTTAATGTGATGGTATTAAGTCAGCTCTGCTAGAACGTTTCTAAATTCGATGAACTTCCATGTAACTTGTCGTTTATATGTTTAAAACACTTAACTCGCTTAACACCAATACCTCAGCAGACAATTGATGACTTAACCAAAAGAGACGAATTAGTTCGTATTTATATATATTTATATATACACACACACTAATTAGAAAATTTAGATGCCAGTCACCTCATTGTTCTTGAAAATATGTAAGAACAACCTATAAAAATATAAAAAAACTCTCATGTAAGTGGCCAGATCGTACTAATAAACTATGTTATTTACCGAGAGTGAAGTAAATAATGTCAAAAATTGTGAAAATGTTATGAAAAAATCACATTTCTTCTTAATATATAAGTGACAAACATCTTAGAGAATTTTGTTTTCATTTAATGTAAGCGTAATTTGTAAATAATTTGTTAAGGTGCTAATATGAAGTCTAGATTTTTTGCTACTGCACAATTTCTAAATTGGTTAACATGGTAGAGAAAATTCTTACACCTTTGGCAACACTCAAGGGTATTAACAAGCAAATCACCTCAAACTATCTCAACTCATTGCATTGTATCCTTTGAAACGTTGGAATAGTGATTAAATTTTATAATAAAACTACCTCGGCTAGTTACACCTACAAATTATCCCTTATTGCATAATAATAAATGGCATTCCAAATTTTCACAAATAAATTTTGATCATGTGGCCCAATGGATAACAATTCGACCTAGACATTCTTTTTCATCCCAATGTATTTAATGTACTTTATTTAGTTAAGTATTAATTTCTCAACCGAAAATAAGAAACAACTATATTAATTTGAATAAATTATTAATTTCTTTTCCAAAAAAGAGAACAAGTTTAATCGCTCGAGAGAAAAATGAATAATTTTCAAGTAAAAGGAGTACAGGCTGTCCCATTTTGTTACACGTGTCTGTATACGGCAAACAGTTTTAAGGTAGTAATCCAGTACAACACAGATTCAATAGACCTGAAAATCTGACCTAGTATATAAAATAGACTTATCAAAATCAGCCGTTCATCCAATCGATTTTGAAATGCGTAACCAGTGGCTTAGATATGTGAGGGTACACCTTACATACACGTGGCATGTCTCAATTGATTAAGACACATTTGTCTTGAAATCAGAAGTAGATGCAAAAATTAAATATTAGTATTAGTAGGATTTTAACAAACAACTGTATCTTTAATTAGATTCTGTTAGTAGGGGATACTAGAAAATGTGAATTAACCTATAATTTACTTGCTCCTCGACCTCTTGATGGACCGGGTACCCGCTCGATCCGGTCTAAATCCACTTTTATGTATCAAATTTTGACACTTAATTTTTAAAATGGATCATCTCAAATATGCACTCGTTAAATTTTGATATTTTATGGATCAGGTTTGGTTTATGTGCAAATATCAAAATTCGATCTGAACCTAATCCGATTAATATTATCTATATAAACATATATTTTTATGTATTAGGTTCAATAATTTTTTTGAATTTTTATATTTCTACCTATTGAGTTTTTTTATTCTAAATACAATATCATAAAAATGAACAATTTAGTAGATATGCAGTTTAGGCAAGATTTACATGTAGTTATATAATTCTTTTTTTATACATATTTAGTCAATAAAACTTTTTAAAGAAAAAATTAGTAGATATCGTAAATCGAGTTTGAGAATAACCTTATAAACCAAGCCCGAGTCCAAAGTTTTAGAGTGTGGGCCAGAATGAGTTTGAGTTGATGTTTATTATGTAAAACCCGATCAAGCCCGGACCAAACCCGACTTAGTCCGTCCGATAAACAAGTTTACTTGCCTCTTCAATTTTTAAAATTTTTTCACTTAGTTTTTTTATGATTTTTCCAAAAGTTTTATCACTTTAAAATATGTATGCTTTTTTTATCATAGTTTTTTCTATAGTATTTCTATATCAATTTAGGAGAGAAATTTTTTAAAGAGATAGAATTTTTGTATAGAATAAAAAAAGGTTAAAACAATTATTTTTATAATGTAATAAATATTTCATAGATATTGATGATTCGGTTAAAGTAATAAACTTTTGGAAATGGAGATAGTAACTCTATTCCGATTTTCAGTTTTAAGAAAAAAAACTAACTTATATATAAACATGTAGTAAATATTTTTCGGTATGTTTTTTTATTTATTTTTACGATACAGTCAGGGTCATTTCCACCAAATTCAATAATGAAAATGATCAAAGTAATAATTATTTGTAAACAACAAAATAACTACAAATGCAAGATATTTGGATCGGGTGGCTTTGTTAATGGCATAATTTTAAATTGAAAAACTAAATTGAGATTAATAAACTAGAATATCTTTTACATTAATATGACTAATCAAATTTAAAAATTTGAATTCAAAATCTAAATTAAGATTAATAAACTAAATTAATAATTGTTTTTACAAGTAAACAAGGTTTGATCCAAATATCAAATCAAATTTTATTGATTTAAATATTAAGGTTTTTTATCTTTTATTGTTAAACTTCCAGTTCGTTTATTTCGATTCTTCGATCAAACCGGCAAATGTTCTCCTTAACTACATGGAACGAGACTCTATATTATACTAATGAATTCAATTCAGTATAGTATTAACGATCAATATACTTCAAATTAATGTTAAGTTTTGAAAACACATAGGGTCCCGTTTTTTATGAACTTGATAGGTTTATAAGAAACAAAACCCGTTTGGTCTCTTATTTTGTTTATTTGTCATTTTTGTCATTCTGTGGAACCTAAATTGGTTTTCATATTTTGTGTATTGGAATAATAAAGCAATGTACACAGGTAGGCGAAATCATTGACCCGTCTTATCTACTTCTATTTAAATAGGTTTTCTTAATCATTTTATAGATATGATTAAGTAAGAAACTATTGAATTTATAATTGCATTTCATACGAGAATGTGAAAAACAGAAAAAGCTATATGTGAATGCAAAGATCGTCTTTTCATTCAAATTTCAAAGTGATTTTATTTAGATTCCATTTATTAATAAAAAAATATTGTACTATAAAATATTTTTCAGAATTTTTGGTATTTGTTTGTCATGAAAATAAATAAAAAAAATATTATGTTAGTCAAAATAAAAATGTAGTGTAAATAAAAAATATTTTCGTATAAAAAAAGGAAAACATTTTCCTTTATTTTATCAACTCGTATCATCCATCATTATCATTATCACTTTCTTCATTCCACCACTACCACTCCGCTTTCATTACCACCACCATCATCACTATTTCCTCAATCTCGTTACCACGCCACCACTTTATACACCCCGCTCATCACCACCTCCTCCACCCTGACATCATCATCATTGTTACCACCACTTCCACCACGCCACCAATACTACCACTTCTATCTTCTCCATCTCGTCACCACCACCACCATTATTATCATTGCTTCCTTTTCCCTACCACCACCACCACCACCTCCACCTCCTCCATCCCGTCACCGCCGTCGCCGCCACCACCACCACTTCCTATACTATTAATACATTCACTTCCTCAACCCTCAGTTTATTCCATTATCACAACTTCCTCCAACCCACCATAACCACCACCACTTTTTCCATCCTGTCGCTGCTACCATCACTACCACAATTTTCTCCATCCGACCACCACCTCATATTTCATATTTCGCATGTTTTTCAATATATATTAGTTAAAATATGGTATTGTATGTTAAATTTGTGATTAGAAAATATTTTTTTATATATGTAAATAAACATTATAAAATATTTTACAGTGATATTGTTGGAATCTGAGAAATTTCTTGGATATTTCTGATGTCGCAATACGCTTTCAGATTGAAATTTATTTGGTTGGTTCACCAAATTTTCAATAAGATAAAATCAGTAATCTTTCTCAAGCACGAGAATTTTATTTTTGATGTGAAAAACAATCGAGTTTTTTTATATATCTGTCAATTTTGTTTTGGTGAAATAAATAACCAAAATGTCAATATACATACTATTTCGGATAGCAGCCATGTCTAAAAGACTTGTTTTTCGGGTTTCAGTTGTGTTCAACAGACACAATGTTTCGATTGAAAATTCATTTTTCTGATGAATTTTTCAAAGGACGAGTGGGTTGACCCTAGCCAAGGGCGCTGCCCCAGGACCCCTCCAGAGGCTACCGCCCCTTAGACCCCGTACCCCCAAATCGTAAAAGAACCAGAACAAGTATGCACTTCGCACTCCCCCTACTTGTTCGATGAAATGTCACGATCACATTGGTCAAACTAGTCAATTTAATTACACTAAAATACTTATAGTAGTCAAACAATGGAAAATAAAATCTGCACAACATTTTCCTTGCACATTTTTCTTGCAAACAAGCAATGTGAAAAATATGTTTTGCATACATTCCTGTTAACTTTATTCCAAAACTCTTGTGACAATATTTATATTGTTGAATGTGTTTAAAACACAACATGTAAATGTTGCAATGAAAAGTGATGATCGGGGGAAATTATATTAAAGACTAGGTTTAAAGGATCGAATCCTTGCATGCTTGTCATGTGTCTCAAAAGTAAAAACATAAAATCACTTTTAGGACACATAACAAGTATGTAAAGATCAGATCCTTTGAATCTGGTCTTTAATATAATTTCCTGATGATCACACACTATACATTTGCTGCCTAGCTCATTTCAAAACTTCCTAAACAGGAAAATTGTCTAACACTTGGGGATCACTAACAATATAGCTAACGAATGCGGTTCTCGGCTAACTACCTTATTAATTGCCAAGATCACATAAAATTAAATTGAAGTTACATTACATATCATAATTTCAATTCCATTTGTTCGTATATACACAAGTAGATAGATATATAATGTGATCATAGTATAATTTGGCGTGACTAGTTATCTTTATGTGACAATGATAGGATTTTTAAGTGGACTGAACTCATCAAACAGAGGATAAGATTTCAGCCACACATGTAATGATCATATTTATTAAATTGAATATTCAACGAATGTTTTTTTAACAAAATTGTTTGATTAAAAAAACAATTCCTCATATGTGAACATAAACGATAAAAAATCAAATTCATATTGAGGGAAGAAGGTAGGTGTTAAATTACTTAATACGAGAACGAGGGAGTATGTTGGTGATGGACAAGACAATACCCTTGATTACCACTCTAATAAAATGGCCCTAATTATTTATTTATCCATCCATTTGTTTAGCTCTAAAAAAATATTCTCAACTTTTGTTCACAGACAAGGGGAAAACTTGACCATTTTGTACACTTAATACATTTATTTATTTTGTACATATACATTGATATGAATGCTTAACAAAATTTGCATGCATGGTGACGGTGCTAGGATTTGACCGTAGCAGGAGCGGAAATTTTGTTAAAATATTTGACATTGAAATAATCTATGACAAAAATTTTTTTATCCTACTATTACCCATTAGAAAGTTTTGATATATCGGCAAATCATGAAACTACCGTTATACCATCATGTTCTGCACAAAATGTATGCTTGACCAGAAGGTAATCAAACGATAAAATAATATAGTATGAAAAAATTGGAATAATGAATGTATATTAACTAAATTAAACATAAGTAATAATTACAGAAGATTAAAATATATTTCCCAAGTGTGAGCAAAACATTAGTTCGTCTACTAAATAACATATTAAAACATACATATAAACTCAACCTGCATTATGTGATGTATTTCAAAATTACAAAGCATAAAAGCCTAGATGGTTATACAATTCTGGTTGAAATGAAAAATTTTCCATAAATGAATTTATTTCTAAGAAGGCCACTTAATAAATAACTACCAAAAAATCACATGCTTTAAAATTAAATAAAGGACAAATTTCAAAAAATTAGCTTGCGATTTCGTTGATTCATAAATCGTGATTTAAGAATTTTTTTTTGCAAAATTGAGTCTGAGAAATTGAATCTTAGCAATTAAGGAGTTTTTTGCTTGACCCCGTAAAAAACGATGATGTGGCAAATAATAATATTGGAATACCAATTTTTATTCCATCTCTTTCAATACCATGAAAAAGCATTAAAATTGATCTTTAAGAGCATCTCCAATGATACTCTAAATTTAGAGTAAATGCTATATTTGAAGTAAGATTGAAGTCCAACTCTACTCCAAATGCATACTCTAAATATAGATTAGGTATGAGATACTTCAAATATAGAGTATTTAATACCTTACTCTATATTTAGAGTTGAATATTTTATTATTATTTTGAGTTTACTATTTTTATGTTATGTATGAATTTATAGTAATTTGTATAATTGTTAACAACGTTTAATATATTTATATTTTATAATAATAATAATTTTATTTAAATATAAATTATGATTATATGAATTAATTTCAAATGATAATATAGATAATTTGAACTTAATAAGGAAATTCATTAAAAGTAAGAAAACAAAATGGATTAAACCAATGTATTTTTTGAAAAATCTTCGGAGGAAAGATTAAACCAATGTTGAATTATAGATTCAAAATAAATTCAAATATCACCTAATAAAACATTACAAAACCAAGAAATACATAATAAAAAATGAAACTAGAACAAAAGAAGACATCAAAATAACAAACACACGCATACACACATTTAAATGATAACACAGATAATTTGAACTCAATAAGGTGGTATATCATGTTGATTTCCACCAATATCATTGAAATACCCAATAAATATGTTAAAGTATACACTTTACTTGTATACTTTAAAGTATACAATAAAATATGTTAAAGTATCCAATAAAATATAAAATTTAATTGTATTATATTTGTTGAACCCAGTTTAAAGATATGTCTAGCAATCTTGCGTGTTTTTGAGAATATTAAGCCTCAAGAAAGCAAACGTTAAATCCGTACCATGATTACTTTTTAATCTTAGTAATTAGAGATTAGTTGAGTTAAACTTACTTGACCTAAAAACTTAGATAATTAACCAACACAATTTTGCTGAGTAAAAAGTTACTCGATAGAAGTCAACAACGAAACACTTGGCCTTTATTCTATTACTCCCTACGTAGATTATATTGAGTTAACCATAAAATAAGACAGTGTGCTTTTAACCCTTAATCCTTTGAACGAAATATTCCTAGTTTGATGTTTTTCAAGTCTCAAAGATGATTTGGCATTGAAAACAAAAAGGAATAATTATATGATCAAGGTAAAAACCGTCAGTACAGAATGTCAGCTCGTCAACACTAAAATCCAAGAAAAAGGGGTTGTCTTGCCGCATTTTAGAATGAGCCACGTCAATCTGCAACTACTAGTACTTCAAGCCTATCATAGCAAGTCAAGTTGCGGTTCACGACTTTCTCTTTGAAGACTGAATCATAATAAAGACTGAATCAATGCGATACTTTCATCAATGGTTTAATCTCGTGCATCAACGACTACAAATCTGTCTCTCAACGGATTCAAAACTATCTCAAATGTGAAGAATTTTGAATACTTGGAGAGAAGTTAAGTTGAAGATTAAAATGAGATGAAGGACAATTTGCAACAACTACTTCAATCCTTGCTTATAAAAATAGCTCGAAGACATCGATTCAAACTTGATGATCACACCGGGAATTTCCTAAGTGCTAAATCTCTATTCAAGTTTACTCAACAATTCAGAATTTTCCAAATCACAAGGAACACCATTAAGTTTACATTTCTTCTATTCTTTGAGATAGTTGGATCACTCAAATTGTAATAGATCAGATTTGTAAGGAGAAACAACAGTTCCATAAGTTGTTCTCTTCATTTTCTAAAGTTAGAAATACTATGAGTGATAGTGAGATAGAGAAGGGTATACTAGTCTCACTTGAGAATTAGCTTGAAAGGTACTTGTTGTAATACCCACCGTGAAATCTTCTCTGCCTAGTTAAAGGAAATAAAAATAGTGGATTAAAGCTCAAAGTAGGTATATGGAAACTAGAGGTAGGTATGGTCCTAACCAGTATAAAATCAATGTTTATATCTCTCTTTAACTTTATCTATTGTTTAACTCACCAACTATTTCATTCAGCACACATCATATATTTTAATTGTGTTTATTTTGATAGTAGTTTAGTCATCACTGCTGAGTAGCTCTTACTCAATCTTGTTGAGATAAAACGAGACTTATCTCGTTTTATCAATTTGTCTATCTCTTTTCTCAGTCTGTCATACATCCATTTTAGACAAATCTAGATAACTTAGCAATATATTAAAAAGTGCTTAAATTTCTTATCCGCAATTAAAAGTAGTCATTCACCCCCTCTAATTGACTTAGTTGTAATCAACGAAACCAACAATATTATTTTAAATTTATATTTATCATAAAACATGAAGTATATGTTAAGTTTAATATTTTGTTAAATAATAATAAGAACATAATGTAGTACTAATAATAAAAAAATATATTCTTTGATGAAATGAATTTTTTTTAAAGTAGAAAAATAGAGTAATGAGTTGGAGTGAAATTATTGTAATAACTGTATAAATAGAGTAAAAATTATAAAAATAGAGTTAAGAATATAGAATATATAGTAATGGGTTGGAGATGACCTAATTTTTTTAACCCTTTAAACTTGTTCTCCAAATTTCGCTGTCATTCAAAAACCCTTCAAATCTTTATTCAATTCTTGATTTCTCAGTTACAAACCTAAATTCTAACCCTAGATCCTAAATCCAAATTCGCATCTTCTCTTTTCGCATGCCCTTCTTCTCTTTTCGCATGCCCTTAAGACTCAAGGGTAGTACTAGCCATTTAAAGTTGAATCTTTTGTATAGTTTTGCTAAGTCTTGGACTTACACTTAGGCATGACAATGGGCCAGATCTTGATTCTATCTAGACCCATATAATCATAATTTCAAAGTTAGCGGTACTTGTGCCAGCCTCGAAATGATGAACATATGAATCCAGATCGTTGCCATCGAGTACATTACTCTTTCTTTTGTTGATTTTAACTCATCAATTTTATCGATCTTCCAATATTTTTGACAGTACCAGCTAAAACATGAGTGAGCTTCGGTTTGCTCCATGAACGGTAAAAAAATTTCAAACTTAATTATGAATTTGATTTGGGAATTACAACGAATTGAAGAAGTAAAGTCCACCATTGAAGAACTCTTCAAGCTCGGCAAAAACTCCTCAAACTCTTATTAATCAAGTTGTTATGACAGTTTGAAAAGGGAAGGACAAATTAATTGAAGTAATTTTCATGGGCCCTTGGTGGATTTGCTTTAGTTCCAGGTCATAGATTCATAAGAATTAAGAAATTGGAATGGTAGAACTCTTGGACATTGTTTGGATGATATTTCTCCGTGATTCATTAAAGTACGGTACAGTATGTTACAATATGATTATTTTAAAATTTCATGTTTGGATAATTAGTATCGTATAGTATGATTTTTTTAAAATGTACTTTGATTTAAAGGAGAACCATGGAGAACCACCAAATCAGTGGTTCTATTTTCATGGTTCTTGAAACCATGAAAAAACTATGAGAGAACCATATCATGAAAATAATCATACAACCAAACAAGTGAATTTAAGTTGATACCATACCATACCATACCATGAAAAAACCATCAAGGCCTTAGTACTGATATTAGGGTTCAAAGAGAGAGGAGATGAAAAAGAATTGGATTTCCAACATTACATCATCGTTTTTAACGACATCAAGCAAAAATCCCTTAATTGCTAGTGGTCCAATTCCATAGCCCCAATTTGTAAAAAATAATTTCTCAAATCTATTTTGCAAATGAGCAAAACCAAAACCACATTGTACATTTTGGAAGTTTGTCCTTAAATAAATAAGGACAAGCAGAGATGAAAAACAGGAGACATGCAGGTCACGATGATTTGAAGCAAGCATTTTGGGCCTTACCAAATTACATGATAACAGTCGATTAAATCCCAACAACAAGAACTGAAAACTGTTTACCGAATTACATGATAACAATCCAAGTGAAAGGTCAGAACCAAGAAATCAACTTTCAGTGTCTAAACTATTATCATCACAAACAATTCTTAAAATCTGCGTTTCAAGAAAATCAGCATAAATGCTGTGCTTTCAATGTCCAAGTAGAGTTGTTATCATCACTCAATGAGCGATCTAAAATAGAAGCAAAACAATATCTATTCAGTTTCTCCATCTTACAAATTTCTTGTCTCTCGATACGTAACCATACGACAGAAAAACTTGTATACAAACATATATATATATATATGACAAGATAGTAGCATCTTATTAGATTGGGTATTTGACGCTGACCCAATTGGAGTCTACTGCCAAGTGGATAATAACTCCAACATCAACTATGCTTAAAAGTTAAAAATATTGCATGGCTGGGAAATCAGAAATATCGAATGACGTAACATGGAATATAGATTGAAAGAATCCATTTCAATCATCATTATTATCTTGATTCCATGGAGCTTGAGCCATTACAATTATTTCATAGAATTTTCAGAAAGTCCTACAAAATTGACATTCTTTTCGGAGAGAATTACAGTCTACTTCGAAGAAAGATTTAGGAAAACTGATAAAATTTAAACCTTTACAAAGGTCCCACAAAGCGCTCTATCTTCAGACAAAGAGCTCATTCTCATACTTCAACAAAAGATTAAAAATTTTCAACCAACTGATTGCTTGAGTTAAAAATTAAATGTTTAGGAAAAAAGGGAAAGCACTATTGTCTAGGAGTTTCCGTGCTACCTAGGATTCTACAACAGTTGTTAACATTCATTCCAAATATCCAAACCTTATTAGCTCAACCAATGCCTTCAGTTTGCCATTTAAGCATACAGTGCAAACTGCTAACTCCATCTTACTACATATTTGTTGTTTATGTTATGATGTTACTGAGTGGTTTGTCAATGTGTTAGTTATCAGTCATAATCTGTATTGAGTTTCAAATTAATTCAAGAACAGACAGTCATGCAACAAATGCTAGAAAATGCAAAAACTATTTAAGAAGCCATCAACCAACTAAACTTGCTCAAATATTAACATAGCAAAGAAGTCTATGCTCCAATATTAATACAAGATGTAACAAGATTAACAAAAAGTGAAGTTAAATACAATATCAATTCTATGAAAAGAACTGAGAGAATTGTTTATGTAATTATAAATGTAAAATTCACATATTGCATTAAGATATCCAGTCTTGAATTAGTCTAGCCATGATAGGAATTTAATTAGTAATATCTGACCTTCAATTATTATTAAAAAATCTTAAAAATAGATGAACTACAAATAGTAAAGTAAGTTTAAACCCCAGAAAAAAGGAGCACCAAGGCGCGTGCCTAATGAACCATAGAAGGGTGAGGTGAGGGACCCTCGCTCTGCCTAAGGCGCGCCTTTAACAACACAGGACAGAATGCATTTATGCATTAGTTAGATCTGGATAAGAATGTAAAGCAAGTTGCTCTAAATGTTAGGCATTTAAGTGAGATTAAGTATAGAGATGGGGAAGTGAAGGTACATTTGATCAATCCAGTAATTAGTTTCAAGAGATCAAAGGGTTCTCTACTTCTCTGATGGTTCTAATTCTTTACATCTCGTGAAATAACTATTCGTTATTACTAGTTAGTTTTCACTGTCAAGAATTCTATGGTGTTAGTAGCCCTTATGGTCAATCTACACCAACATACTACACTATTGGAAGATCTGAAGCTTCCAGTCATTTCATACACAAAATCTCTAGCTCTCAAACTGTGAATTACAGGCAACTAGATATATGGCATAACAGAATACAAGATTTTCAAACGTGCATCTATTTATTTTGAAATCCAAACCTAAAAAAGTTTGCAGCTTTGCTCAAATACACAAAATCCATATTCATTAAGGAAAAATTCCAGTACTTCCATTCTAAAAAACGAACTCAGTAAATCGATGATTAATCTCAAAATTCATGCTGATGGTCAAATTCAACAACCTAAGAAAAGCGACATGGGAAATGTATCACCGAGTCATGAAATAGCAAGATACCTATTATGTCTTCCTTCGAAGACGCTTCCGGAGCTTCTTGTACTTGTGCTTATTCATCTTCTTCTTCCTCTTCTTCTTCACACTATCAGCCCACATACTCCTCGCATCATCAGTGCAATCTTCACTAGCAACGGCCTTAACAGTATTCAATTGAACAGACTCAGCAACAGAAGTCGGATCAAAAACATGCCCAAAAGGAAAAGAGGGGTAGTAAAACTGAGACTGATTGCCAGGGTTAGTAAACGCAGATGTAGAATCCCGACTAGGAATAAAATTGTTCGTCAATTCTGATTTACCAGTGTGAAGAATAACAGGGGGCAAAGGATTGCAGACCAGTGATTTGGATGCCGCTATGAATCGAAGAGCAGGCGTCGTTTTCTTGGCTAGATTACTGATTATGCCCGCCATAGGGGTTTTGCGTTTACCATGAAAGACGTGATTTTTGCTATTTAGGTTACCGGTGATCTAAAAACTTCACCCTAGAAAACGATGCCGTTTGGTATTTGGCGGTTCGAGTAAAGCAATCGTTTTTGCTGCTCAAAGAAGTGTAAAAAAAATTTTAGAAAGTGCCCTCACGCAGGATCGAACTACGGACCTTCAGTTTACAAGACTGACGCTCTACCACTGAGCTATAAGGGCAATTTTGATTGTACTTTGAATATGTACATTCTAATTAATTATTAATCTAAAGTGTTTTTTAATCAATCCAGATTCGAGTGTTGCGAATCAGGCGGGATTGGGAATTTGAGATGGAGGAGAAAACTTTTGATCCTGTATGTGATTTTCGCGAATTTTCTGAGCAATTTATGTTCATGGATTTTTTGGGGTTTGAATTATATTAAACGAAATGCAATTTTTATGTTTTGATTTGTTAGGATTTAATTCATGCCATTTTCAAGCTCCTGTGGAGCAGAAGAGCCCTCGGTTTGTAATTTCATATTTACTGGTTCCGGATTACATAATTATTAAATTTTCTTTGTTATTTGATTTTTCATGGCTATCATTTTGCAGAGCGTGAAAAAAATGAAGGAACTGATGCTGCCGACCGCGAGGTATCTTTGATGCTTGCTTCATTTCCGCTTTTGATCTTTTGAGTTTGTTCTGATATGCGCAAATCATGATTTATTTGCTTATAAATGAGTTTTTCAATCGGATTTCGTGATTCAGTAGAAACTGTTATATTCTAATTTGATTAATTGCTGGGGTTTCGTGCAATTATTTACATTTTTTCCGATGTACAAATTTGAAAACATAGTTTTGTTTTGACAGAAAAGGAAGGATTGAACTAAAATTCAAAGTATTTGTATTGCGATTTAATATTGGATGATCTGCTTTAATGCCCTTATTAAATAAATCTTTGCGACCAAATTCCATACAGATATACAATATATTGTTTCTAGGTTACTTTCCTGAATCTATTATTGAACACCAATGCTTCAAAATTCTATACAGAAAATTGTTGTTTCTGTTTTTGGAAGTTTTGTTCCAATAGCTATCTTGTCTCTGTTCCTGGTGATCTGAATTTATGTGGCATTAAAAATAATATTTGTAACCCTTAGGGCCAGTTTGGTATTGCTTTTCAGGCAATGTCCCAGTAATTTGTTCTCACAAACTTTTTATAGAACTACATATTTTGGTCCTTCATACTGTTTAATTAGAAACTGTCTCACTTTTCCAAATTCAACTATTCTCATAGAGAAAGCTTGAAAATGTAGCTTTTCAGTAAAGCAGCTTGGGAAAGCACAATCAAACCGCCTCTTAATACTTGTGCATATCTGTGAAAATGGCACAGAATTGTTGTTTCTGTTAGTAGACAATTTGTTACAATTTCTATCATGATCCATTTCTTAGGCAGTGATATGAATTTCATGTTCATACCTTCTGGATATAGCCCTTGCATAATTATATTATGAATATAACCATTAGTTTTATGTGATGTCCTTCTTCCTCTTCCAGCATCAATCCGTGGAGCAGATAGTTGTTCTTAGATCGCCTTGTAGATTTTTTTTCAGTTCTTTATTTATTTTCTCCGAAAAACCGTAACTATAGATGACCTGTCCATGAATCATGTCCTTGAGAAAATGTGGAACTCTATGCTTGTGATTCTGTGATATATGGAATTATGTTAGCGCCATTTGTCCACACATGACATGTGCATGTGAATGGGGTATTATTCTTATTCATCAAAGAATCACAGCTTCACAAACAACCTCCTCTGTTGATTTCTTAGACATGTTTCATAACATGTTCTCTTTCTTGACTCTTGATTCCATATCTGGTCATTAAATAACAATGCCGCAGGTTGGCACTGGAGTTTTTAAGAAGGCGCGGTCTACTTCTGGTATAATGAATAATTTGTTTATACTTCCAGTCTTTTCTTTTCTTTGACTGTAAAGTTTCAGTCTCTAGATCCTTAGTCTTTTTGGTATTTGCTCACATTCTCATGGCTTCGTCTAATTACTTTCATTAATATTGTCTTGTTTTATGCCGCAGCTAATTCAAATGCGTTAAAGTTGAGCTGTGAACTTCTTAGAGTGTTTGTTTCAGGTTAAACCAAATGAGATACAGTACCTGTGTCTTTTTCTAACAAATTTTAACGATAATTTTGTGTGTAAATAATTCTGATGAAAGACTTGTGGTAAAACAGAGGCAGTACGGCGAGCTGCTACAATTGCTGAAGCAGAGGGACTTAGTAAGATTGAAGCAACTCATTTGGAGAGGATTCTCCCACAGTTACTTTTGGACTTTTAGAGCAGTATTTGGCACATATTGATGGCAAAATTTTTGCTTCTTTATTGTTCCAAATTTATCATCTTCTTTGTGTTGAGTTACATGTTAATGATATTTGTATGATAAATTTGTAGAAACTTAATTGTTTGTTTATATTATATGGTAACTCATTATATAGATTATATTCTTCCTTGCAACTCATTAAACATAAAATTCAGAAGTCAACTTTAAGAAGCACACAATGCTATATACATGGTTGTCAGACTTGGCTGGCTCCTCAAATTCCTCAAGGTAGAGGGTCAAGCGGTCACGATTTAGAATAAACGTATTTAAAAATATTTTACGACAAAGCAAAGCTAGACAAAATTTGCAAGATTAAAATATGTTAACTGCAAACTAAAAAGGCCACAACTGCCAAATTTACTGGAATATACAAGTGAATAAGATTAGTTAAAAGGAGTTAAAGGAAGCAGATTGTTGTTTTAAAAGTGCTGGACAGTTTAGTACAAAAAATGCTTCCTCCACATGGACGCATTTCTAAAAATTAAAAATAATTCTATTGTTATCTAAGATTGAATCATAGATTCAGCAGCTGATAAGCTATAAGAATGCTCCTTTAACAAGTGGTCACAAAGTTGCAGAAGCTGATCTGCGAGGGGAGGAATGCCAGGGTTGCGCCCATCATTGTATAAGTGGGCATTGAACGCTATTTGCCAGATGTCGTGCCTGAATTCCTCTCGATTCTTGTATTCCATCTTCCTTGCCTTATCCCGAATTGTTGAAAGATCCATGGGTCGTTCAACTACTTGCAAATAGTCCGGAGCTTCCTTTTTAGACACTGGTTTGATGAACAGGTATGACAGTGCTATGTTCTTTTTCAGAGTTTCCACAATGTTTTCTAGCATGTTTGCTAAGCCAACCTGCAAAGTAATTCGTCTTTAATACCTCTGGGTGGCGTTTGGTTCGTGAATGAAAATTACATAATATGGTGGACTGTTTCTATTAGATTCATCCAAGTTATTCCAAGCTATTCCTTAGCTTGGAATTACTATGATGAATCTAATACAAATAGTCTATCACATTTCACATAATTCATTCATTTACATGGCTATTCCATTCCATGAACCAAACATGTCCTTGGTTAGAAAAATATAATTTATAACAATGCACAAAATACTAAACCCTCTCCTACTCGCAGCTTTAACAAAACAACTTTCCACAAATCAATAATAGGACAATTTCGAATCATTTCTAGAAATTTCTGTCCACAAATCAAGGGTGAGAGCAAGCCCCTAACATGAAATTTGACCCAATTCCTAGAAATTTTTGTATCTATTACATTAACTAAAGCATTCCATAGCAGATGTGTAAAAAGAGGCAGCGTTTGCACAAGAAACGACATGGGAAAAGAAAATATTAAAGGAGCAGTTGTGCTTGTACCTCTCCACCTCTTCGACGCTTTGCTGATGTGGCTGGTTCTGCATCTCGATGCCTTTTTCTACCTCGGTGGTCTCTTTCTAGCATCCTTTTGCTTGTTCTGCTGTCTTCATAGTAGTCATCTCTAATTTGAGGTTTCATCTTCTTTTTGGCTTTCTGTCGTTCATCTTCCTCTCTCTCCCTTCTGATGGCTTCTTCATATCTCCTATCTATATCTCTCCTCTTATCTTCCTCTTCCCACCACCTTCTATCCTCCCTAATTTTCTTCTCAAATGAATCTCCTGGAAAATGCGAAGTCTCTGGCATCCTTAGCTTGCCAATACCTGACAATTCATCAATTTTCTTTATTTTTTGAAACTCAAACCCGGTACTATTTCCATCCTGGTCCAAATCAATGAACTCTCTCAACTGCTTGATAACTATTTTTTTGTGAGACTTCTCCTTAGAGGGCTTAGGTGAATCAACATAGACTCTCTCTGTGTTTGCTGGTGGTCGTATGATGATCAATGGCTTATGAGATTCAATATGGCCGCTATAAGAATCAGCTGGAGGGTGTATCACAATAGAGGGCTTTTGCGATTCGACTTCAAACTTTGCCTTGTTGGATATTTTTATCTTATTAACCTTGGCAATAGGCTTACTCCCAGAAACCATATCAGAGTTCTCAAGCCATATATCTGATCTGATTGGCGGCTCACAACTTTGTGCAGTGCTATGAACAGGTAGAATTTTTACTGTCAAGTTAGATTTTTCTAACTCTGAAACTTGGGGTTTGACTGAGCTTTTTGACATGAACTTTAATTGTTGCAACTTTTGCTGGGACTTAGCTGAGGGTTCTAGATTAATGGATTTTCCAGAGAGCTTTTCCAACGCACTGGATTCTATTTGTGTTTCAGGATCTTCTCCATATTTAGGACACTTCTTATTGGTCCTCATATGTCCAAGCTGATTAATAGAAAATATTAATGATGAGATTATTCTGAAATAAAGAAAACCCAGGGCAAGTTAGCAACTTATTCACCTGACCACATGCTCCACAGACGAAGCTCTCTCTTGTTGGTTTCTTCTGTTTAAAAACCTGGCTTAAGCGAAAAGACAAAGATTGTCATATAAGAAATGTTTTTAAGGAGATGGAAAGTTATTTTCCTCGGTCATATTTCTTCCTACACATGAACATATACTACAAATAACCCCAGCAAATGACATAAAAGCATGGAGACTGCCAAAAAGCTACAAGAAAGGCTAGCAGCTCACTGTATAGTTGAAACCTTTTCAGATGACAGCAACTATTCTCTCAATGATTTCTTCATATTTCAGAGCTAACTTGTAATTTGTGTATCTAAATTTCAAAAACATTTAAGTCCAGGAAGGAAACAACTGGGGATGATACGGAGTTAATTTTGTTTTAAATGAAATGTTTTCAGGAATTTCCAACTGATTCTGATCAACTGAAAATCCTCAACCTCAAGTCCATCATCCAATATTATAACATTTGCCTTGATTTGATAAGTGCCCAAATCTAGAATGGTAATCTTTTTTTTATATATTTCACCTTATAAGACATCTTTTACCAAACATATGGTCAACCCGAAAGCAAAAGAAAATGAAGTTACAAATGCCCATAAACTAATTCTAAATTACAGGAAGGAACTTATTTCAAAAAAGGATCATATATATGAAAAGTGAGAGTTAAAAGGAAACAGAGAAAAAGAAGGTATTACACCATAACAAATTATTATTCACGTAAAAATTGTTTACCTCTTTAACGTCTCTAAAGCCGTTTCCTTTTGGAACAAAGATCCCATTAGGATTAACTTTATTTATTTTCATAGCACGTTCTGCAATGCCAACAAAACTTGATTTGGGAATGAGTGTGAGTCCAGATTCCACTGATGCAATTTTTGTTTTTTTCTGCCCTGTCTCATCTGCGGCATAGTTACATTTAAAACTATGTCAATCTCTCACTAATATTCTCATGAACTATTCACTAATTGCAGAAGGCTCACAAACAAGTAATACATACCATCCATGAGCAACCTGAATAGCTCTGCTGCCTCAGCAGCTTCATCTTCAATTTCTTCTTCCTGAGCTTGTGATGGGCGCCTTCTCACTTTGACACCATTTACTTTGTCATGCTTGGAGTTGGAGTCATAGATATTTTCATCCCCTGTAAATTCCTCTGCATCCAGAAAATTTTCCAGATCTCCAGCAAAGGAATCCAGATCACTATTGGCTTCTGAACCACTCTCAATTTCATCACCATCAACTGCAGAGAGAGACTGAACTTGACGATCCCAAATTTCTTGACATTTTTCTCTTTTCTGTTGCTGCTGCTGAAGATAGGACACTCGCTTTGTCGTTGGGTCAAACTTCACCCCTGATCCTGCTTGTTCTCTTGAAAGCTTCTGTATCATTGCAATACGATCCCTCCTTGTTTGTTTTGTGATATGTTCCTCAGGAACATTGAACTTGAGAAGAACCTGGAAACATGACAAATTGAATAAGTCAAGTCATCTTCAGGATTATCATAATGTATTTTTCATACATGAACTATTACCTAAACTAAATATAACAAACTGATCAGCAGTTGGGATTCAGATCAAGAGGAAATGCTCAATTGTTTAGGCACAAGGCTGATGGCCTAATGGAAATAATCCATTCAGAATACAAGATGCAATACCAGAATGCTTATTCAGTATTTAGCTTTATGAAAAAGGTTAGTAGCTAAAGCGTTTCTTTTCCAACTTTCAACACGCCTGCATATGGCCATACTTGACTTCCATGTGATCAGTTTGCACAAATAGTTCCCGTATCCATATGGGCATGTGCAATACTAATGGAATCAAATAATGATCAGACCATCACAAAAAGCACCATGCCGTAGTCTATAACTGATACATAGGACACAACTTTGTTCTTCTCATTGATACATACACATTGCTTGAAAAGGAAAAAATAAGAGGCATATGACATGTTGAATATAAGCATCAGCGTTTTTCTGACTAGGAGGTATAATGTGTTGGAGATGTTAGGATTATCCTACATCGGTAATAAACATATATAATGAGTAGCATATAAGTGGAGTAGATTGGGCCTTAATACAAGTCAATTGGTTCTGTGTTAGATGGGCTCAACCTCACTTGTATGCTCACTCCAGCTATCGAGTCTGACACTCTTCCGGCCCACGGATTCTCTACATGGTATCAGAGAGAGAAGAAAGCCTGACAACCGAGATTCTGGGTTCGTGTTAAAAGTCCTGGTGAGTTTGGGATAGCGGAAAGACTAGACCCGTTGATGACCTTGAGCCTCCGAGGAGATAGGCCAAAGAATGTTTGGCAAGTGTTAACTGGTCTAGGCCTAGTTACACATGAGGGGGAGTGTTGGAGATGTTGGGATTATCCCACATCGGTAATAAACATGAATAATGAGTAGCATATAAGTGGAGTAGATTGGGCCTTAACACAAGCCAATTGGTTTTGTGTTAGATGGGCTCAACCCCACTTGTATGCTCACTCTAGCTATCGAGTCTGACACTCTTTTGGCCCACGGATTCTCTACATAATGATGGTGTAGATGATGATGGAAGAGATGTCTATTCAAAACCTCTTCGCTTTATCTTGAGAGGAATTACGAGTGATCCTTCCAGCAGAAATTATAGGTTATTTTAACCTTAATATTTGGATCTCGAGCCATTTTAGTAATAAAAAACTAGTTTATCTCCCACTTCTTTTCTTTATCTCCCCAATCAAG